>JANSTV010053805.1:0-11748 GCA_027564135.1 Lestremia cinerea
CTTCCAACAATTCTGGCGAAACACAGATGGATTTTGAAGCAAAAACTAAAGGATTTGTTGCGCTTTTCTTGCGAAAAATCTTACAAAATATTTCCAGTTTATTCTAAGGAACACTGTAAAAAAGAACTCGGGCACGCTCATTCACCTTTTGAAACCGATCGGCGTCGGCCTTGATCGAACGGAAGCAAACAATGCGAAGATTTCCGATGTCTTGGAAAATGTGTCTGACGCTCATCTTCCAATCGGTGAATGACATGAGTGTTGCTCGATGGTGGGAATCTGTCGCAACCACCATATCACGCGGTGAGGTTAGCGATGAACATCTGAGTTGCGTTTTGCAATTGTCACCAGCATTAGGATCAACCTCGAATATTGAACGCATTTGGTCACGCTTCGGGCTAGTTCACACCAAATCGAGGAAGGCGGTCTCTATGCACTCTGCGATGGAATGGACAGTATTCTCTTGCCGATATCACGCTTGAGAGCTGAATTTGACTCATTTTGTTGCTGCTTCATTCGTTGTCGTAATCACAGCGCAAAAGCCAGAAAATGACCAGCAATCTTGGTTGCGGAAGCAACAACGCGTTCGTTGAGAAACTCTACGATATGCAGCCACGTGAGAATGAGGGTCGTTCACTCTTCACGCCCAGTCCGAATGTTGTTGTGACCGACAGAAATGTCACCGGCTGAAGTGCCACTCTTAATGATGCTGTCAAGATTGGAGAACCACCAAAATCTTCCCCACGGTCCACGAAAAACTGGGTTCATCGAAAATGTTAGTCGTAATTGGAGTTTCTTCGATTGTTTCCAGTGGAAAGTACAGCGCTCGGAAAGATCTCCTCTGAAATTCACTTATGAGAAATTGTGTCATTGAAATTCATGTTTTGGAGTTCATAATCAAAAGAACAATCGAAATGCAATCTCTCGATTGATCAGATGGAAACCACTTGCATCATAACAGTGCTCAAATCGAAAGTGCGCGGTCATAAAAATATGACCGCGCACTTACGATAAAAATTAGTTAGTTCGGATGCCATGTTGAATAATGTTTCGATTGATTACTTCATACAGTTCATGCGTAATGATGGGATGAATAAAAATCTCCTTCAGAACTGTATTTGATGTTTTATTCACAATTCATTCCGAACATAATTTATTCTTTCAATTCGAACTTCAATTTTGAGACGTTTTTCTCAGTATTTCACGACGGAAAAACATGCACGCCACGTTTCCATAGATGCGAGCTCCGTCCACTTGTTAGAGACAGAGTCGAACTCTTCGAAGATATCGCCATCGTTCCCAGAACCTCCGAACGCGATCAGTGCCTCACTAAGGCCCAGAGCACCCATTCCATATCGGAGGCAACAAATCGAAGCGATCTGAAATTTCCTCCAATTTAGATTTGTTTCGACTCGAATTAGAAGCCGGTCAGGTCCATTTCCCCAGCGGGCTCATAATTTCTGCTTCCGGCAGAAATAGATCGCTGGAATGGTCTCAATTTCTGCCAATTTCCTGAGCCCGCTGGCGAAATGGACCTGAAAGTAGTATCAAATTCGTCCGCCGAACGGAAATCGGCTTCGACAGCAAATCAAACAACGTCAAAGCCGAATACGAGTCTTTCACTGCCTTTCAAACTAATGGATTCGGTTGAATTATGCTCGCTCGATCGAGAGCAGTATATCGTAGGTGGTGTGAGCGATGAAGCGATCCCAAGAAAACCAACCGGTATTGAAAACATCATGCGCAGTTCATGCGTTGTTCATGGGCTTTCATAATACGCCGCTCATTTGAAAAAAAACAACTATTTGTTCCGAACACTCGAAACAAACATCCGTTTCCTGAAGAATTTGTCGTTTGACGAAAACTGAACGACCATGAAGACTTCTGTCGATTCACTCCAACACTCATCTACCAACCTCAATGCTACGATCATGATTCTCTGAAATCCAGAGTCTTCACTTGCGATGCTGTTTCAATAAGCCCGAATTGGGTAAACAACTGAAGATCCGCTATTTGACAATGAACAATTGTGTTTAAACAAATTGTTACTGAATGAAAGTACACGGAATGAAAACGTGAACGCAATCGATGCGTATAAAAGTGCTGGTGATTCGCGAAGTAATTATCAGTTTTTTCAAAACCTTTCCTCGCGATGAAGTGCCCACGGTTGTTGCAGTTTGCGAGCATCTTGCTCGTTCTGGTAAGATTCAGCACGTCGAGAAATATTCAAATTGGCAGAGAGACATAGGAACAGGTTTTTCCATCAGTTCTGTTTTATTTCAGCTGACATCAGTTGAAGGAACTGACCCAGCTCAGTAAGTGGAATTGCACTTCACGTGTGAAGTGAACTGTTTCTTCGAACCGATGAATTCATTTCATCATTTCTCAATTTGCAGAGCGGAACTTCGACGTAAATTGGAAAACATATCGAAATTATACCTAGATCCGGGCGGCTCCGAGAGATTTCATGGCGGAAAACTCCCAGCGAGTTATTTTGACGATGAAAGAAATGCACTACAGAAACTCATCATTGATGATATTCCCAAATTGTGGGCGCAGAAGGGGCCAAATGGACTCGAGCCGGACACTCAGTTCGAAATCGTGAAAGTGGTGGAAATTGAGAGCAAATATAAAGACGCAAGTCAGTCCTACACCGCTTCTTTGCGTGACGAACACACCAACATCATTGTTCAGGAAATGATGCGGGAAATTAAAAGAAATATTCCGACGCAATCCGCCTTTATGAAGAAATTAGATAATCTCCTGAGATCGTACATTGCAAAAGTGGAAGAGAAAGTGAAAATAAGACAAGAAGTGATGGGAAGCTCAAAGCAAGTCTTTTACCGTGCATTCACCGACCAGTTGTCGGTGTATTGGCAGACGATTCTGTCTGGCTTAGCGTTCATCATTCAATTCAATTTGCCGTAAGTACTGAATGGTTGACGAAATTGACTGAAATCGAATGACGTGTCCATTGATGGATTCCAGCATCAACGATGGAATAAAAACTAAACTACATGCGGTTTGTGAATTGCTTGACGCGTCTTTCACCAGCACCGAAGATTTTAAGAAGCTCATGCCGTTTTTATACGATACCAAACAACTGTATGTCCTTCGGGTGAAGACTCTGCGTCCTTCGTCTACTAAAATCTTCTTCTCGCTTTCGTAGTGCTCAGACTGAACAGGACCTAAAAAGCCATCTGACTGCGTATGAGTATTCGTCGGGAGTCACTGGCATCGACAATGCCGATGTGTGTGCGGGCTTTGTGAGAGCGATTCAGCGACAAGCAGCGCAAGTTGTTTTGGTGAATAAGATCGATATCTCGGTCGACACCAAGTTCCATGTCATAATGTTCAGCTCGACAAAATGCGGAGTCGTTGGGGGCAATCCGGGAGAAGGAGATATCATTCGACATCTCATGCAGGAGATTAAATCGAATCCTGAAGCAGTGCAACAATTCATACGAGAGTTAGTCCTTCGAAAACCATGACTAAGTCTGATATTCATTCGAGACGAAACCAAAAATCATTCATTCAACAGATTTGAGCAGTTTTCTGATGCTCAAATTGGAGCAGTGAGAGCAGCCTTATCGAATGTTGGGTCTGATGCAGACTTGAGATTGACTCTGGAAGTAAAGCGGCTTATCTCACCCATCCATTGGCTGGGATCTGTGCAGCATTTCATGTGAGTATCATCCATTCAATGACTCAGTGATGTGTCCTGCTCACGATGCCATTCTCCACAGATTTCCCAAAGCAACTTGGGAAGCTATTTCATTCTGTTTCGAAATTATGGAGGAAGAGAAAGGGAAGGTGAATCCAGCAGAAGTTCCATTTTATTCGGAAACCGCAGAAAGCGCAAAAAAATTTATGAACGCGTAAGCAGACAGCCGTTTGAACGATGGACACATTTGAATTTATCATCTTTCCTTCGTCTGCAGACCAAAGTCCTATGAAGCATATGACGATTACTTGGAGAAATCCACATTAGCCGAAAAACTGCAAGAAACTTCCGACACCAGTGGACAAGCGATATCCGATGCGTACATTGAGGCGTGGTCATTCATGGATTACATCGCCGAATCACATCGGTGAGTTCGTCTTGAATGCTGAAATTAATTGGAATGACCGAATCGGAGTTTTTCAGCCATCTGATAATACCGTTAGCCATTTTCTGGAGAAGTTTCAAGCTTCTGGAGAAAGCCAGCCCATTTCTGGATGAAAGGGCCGCATGGTATCGAAATATCGTTCTTCCGACAGCAATCAATAGAATTCTTAAGACATACGACGAGGAATCGAAGCATCAAATAGGCAAATTGTAAGCTGAAATGCGAGGTTCGTAGCCGATCGGGCTGCTCAATGTATTTTTGAACTCTCAGAATGGAGCACGCAATGGACAGCGAGACAGAAAAATTCCTGAACCAACTGGGGGCATTCGGAACGCGCCCTGTGCGTTTCATTAGAAACGATACCGAAGGAATCTCCGCCACATGGACTACAATACTCGGTTTGCTGAATCTTTACGATGCCGTCTACCCTTATCCCATCTCCAAGTGAGAAACTGACGCTCAATGACTGACGAAACGAGCTGACCCTTTGGACATTTTTCAGACTCTCGCCGCTGTCTTTGCAACGATTCCAAAAAATCTTGAAATCTTCTAAGCAATTGGGAGGTTTAATTAGCCTCAAAAATCCCTTATTCAAGTCAGTTTCTGGTCTTGTAGAAATGATTGAGAACCCGTGAGTAGGCTTTGATGGGCTCCTTTCTGGGACATGCTGAGTGGTTCTCAACTCTTTTGTAGTTCCGCAAACTTGGAAGGCAGTTTGCTGCGCATATCAGGATTGTTCGAGGATAAAAGTCAGCTGGAGTTGGCGTTGAAGGAGGCAAAGAAAATGGCGGCGATGGTTGTGTACCAGTTCCATCAGCAGACAATGTACGTCAAGCCCCCTTGGTGTGAGCTTTCATTCAACTCTTACTGTTTCCAGAATGAGCGCCACACAGAAGATGAGTATAGCTTATTTGTTTGGGATCCAGGCTAGCGAGGAGTTGCACGGTGAATTGAAGACGATCATTGACGAATGGAAAGTCGAGCTGTCAATGGGACACTCAGAGATCTTGAAGCAAACGTAAATGGGAGCTCATCGAAAGTTGGTGGTTTCAAAATACTCATCTCGGGAAAACTTTACAGCTTAACTCTCCGGATCCTTGCTGCAGTAGAATCATTCGAGAAGGCGGCAAAAGGCAAGCAAGACCTTACTCGACCTTGGAAAATCATTGGAGCAACTTTGGGTTTTTTGTTCGATTGTTTCCCTTCCGACTTTCAAGACTTGTAAGCTAATGCCCAGCCGTCGCCTTAGACGACGATCCCCCTCAGAAGACTCCTCTCATCCAAAGTCTTCTTTCCCGTCCAAATTTAACATTAGACTGGAACCAAGCCTGCGGACACGTTTGAGCCAAATTGCGGTCTCACGTGAGCCACATCCAACCATAGACGGGGTTACAGATACCTTGACATACAATCGCCTGAAAATCATTGAAAACCTGTAATTTGCGAGATGAAAAAGCGACTACAAACCAATTAACATTCTCAATATATTTTCGTTGCGCCGGCAGGAAACTTGATCCCTATCCAGTCGCATGGTGAGTACTGACAACGAAAGCGTCTCCCGCCTCTGACCATCGCTGATGAATTCGTTCTTAGGGATGCGAACCTATTATCTTTGAAAAAGTGTGCCAAACAATTCGACCGCATCAGATTCGAGTATGCCACATAAGTGTCTATGGGCGTACCCTTGACTCACCACACCGTTTAATTTGACAGCCAAGTGAAGGGGGAAGCCGACGCAAATTTTTCATTAAAATCCATTCGATTCGCGGTATTGCAAGCATACGGCAAAAAGTAGTTCTCGAGAATCCTACCTTGATCAGATTATCAATTTTCCCTTCGAATTTCAGGCAAGCTGCCTACATTTCAAGCCTCACCTCAACTACAAAGAAGACTTCGTTCGTTCAAAATGCGTTCGGATTAATGAACAACTTGGGGAACTCATTGCCAAAAAGTTGGATACCGATTCTGAGGGAAGACTCGGCACTAACGAGGTCGGCTGTTGTATTGATGAATATGGAAGCCTGCTTAGTAGGAAACAACGAACTTCTAAACGCTTGCGCTAAGTAATTCAGATAATGCTTTCACTCTCCGCGGATCGAATAAACTTGTTCTCCGTCAGTCCTATCTCGTTCGAGGAATTGAAAAGAGGCAGTCCACAATGGATGGCAATGGAAATTTGCGAGTTATTTCGCCATCGTTTAACGGGGGACTCCACTCTTAATGTTGATGGCGTCCACCAGGGCGCAAAAACATGTGTCAAGGAGAACTTTTCCTAGTGAGTTTGGATGACCATGAAGTGTTGTAGCTGAATATATTCATGGATGATCATTTGCAGTATGGAAGTCACGCGATATGAATTGCGCGCTGCAGAAGTTCAAAAGGTAATCGCTGAGGAATTAGCTGTGAATATGTTCGCCAGCCCCCTGCAAATCGGGAAAACACGGTAATTTCGCATTTTCATTTGCACATCAACAAAGCTCACGAGACCCACTTGGTGGCATTTCATTAAGAAATGGATTGCCACATTTTGAATAATTCTAATTCCAATCTCTAAAAATTTAATATTGTAGAACCTCTTATGATCAAATTGTTTTTAAATATGAGCTCAGTAATATTGAATCAAGTCAAAGTTATCTTGGTGATTGTCTCGCTGAAGCACCAAACTTCCGGAGGCACTGCAAAGTTATTGCGTGAGTGCTGCATACTCGCCCTCGGACACAAACAAACTTCCACGAAGGATTTTCTTTCGTTTTGCAGAACCGGTTCCGTATCAACGGAACACAAGGAATGGCATAAAAACTTGATTGACGCTTGCAAACTGTCGAGCTGCGCCCAGTATGCTACTTGTCTTCTTGTCTCTCTTATTGAACCAGCAATAAAATTTCACTTCGATTTGACAGCGTCTCTGCCACCCTCAACTCATTGGATAAGTAAGATTTGAGCCCAAGTCTGTGGGATAAAACCAACAGTAAATGGACTCCGTTCCTCCTTCAACTTGTAGATTCGGTGAATCCCACCTTGAAAATTACATCAACGCAAATATTTTCGAAGAATGCTTACAGTATGAGAAATGACGGTTGAAGTGGATCCTCAACGTTTCGAATGATGGTTCTTGTGATTTTGTAGGTGTCCGAAAGCAACAAAACATGATAACAGAAACTTGAAAAATAGACCGAATGCATACTGCTATGATGCCGCCATATGGTATGTTCAATATTATCAATTGACGTCAGCCATCTGATATCGAGAAATCCCCATCGGGTTAGGTATGGTCATCAAACCCCAATCCATTGTCAGCGTCAGGACAAGCAAGCCTGCATGGAACATAGAAATGTACCTCGGAACACCTGTAAAATGTAACAGTTCGTGACATTCATTCATGAGTTTCATTCTGAAGTTTATCTACGTTTTGCTCAGATTGCATCATCTCCATGGAGTGCAGTCCGATTATGGCTCGCGATACGTTAAGAAAGACCAAAAAGAAGAGATTTCAACCTTTTGCAAACTGGAGCCAGACTCAGGAGTTGCTCTGTAAGCCACGAACAGCGTCGTCGGTATTTCGTCAGAAGCTAACTTGTTTTTTTAGACCAAGACATTCTGAAGCTACGACCGTACTTGGCGAATGCATCAACGAATTTTACACATTCACGTAAGGACAGCGGCATCTACGAGATTCCCCTTCTGTTTCCATTCAAACGTTTCCCCCACTGAAGGTCGGAACCTAAACAAATTGAGAAAGTCCACTTCTTCGACGTTGTCACCATGGTGTTCGAAACAACAGAGCATCACAAGTTCGCCATGAAGAAACCTAAGCCGCATGGATCCTTCAACGCTTGTTTGAAGAGCAAGCTTTCTTCGCACTGCACAAAAGTGTAAGTACTTGAGCTCATAGCGAAGCATTACTTTAAACGCCATCGGTTCTTCCCTAGGATATTCGACATGGAGGCGAACACCAATGATGACGACAAAGCAGTATTTAAAGCGTGTCAGATTTTGGGCTTGGAGGCGTGAGTACTGGGAAGATTCGTAGCCTGAACTTAAAGTTAAAATTTGCTTGACTCCCCTCCAGTGTGGACACGAGGTCGATGGAGATATCCCTTGAAACCGCAGTCAAGGTTGTTGCTAAAACGTAAGACCACTCTCCCCTCCCATCTTCCTTATTTCAAAGCTGCTTCACTATGACCATTAATGCCCTGCAGAAAACAACCGCTGTCATCGGACCAGAAACTGGAGGCCATGCGTTATGTTTATGCACCGCCGTCGGCCCCTCAACAATTAACATCGTTTAGGTACATCAGAGGTGATATAACGGGTGAGGCTCGTGAGCTGAAAACTTGCTTCCGAAACCGATTGGATGACTTCCATCTGACTCGCGAAGAGGTGTGCCAGACAGGCGACACGATCCCCACGAGTCTTGGGGAAATGTGTAGATTACTAAAGTGAGTGAATTGCGGATAGCTTGTTTTTCTTGAGGCCAAATTTCGTTTCATTTCAAACAGTGTTCAAAGTGCAGAAATAAACGCGCATTTGGAATCATTGCAAGCGAGGGGTACACAGGTGCCCCAGTTCACGCCGCGTGACAAATCACTCACAGATCCTTTCCTTGAAAATGTTAAAACATTTGGAGCGTGAGTTCCCAAGCCAGGAAGAAGCACACATTTTCGCTAATCAAGTCACTTCCAGGATATCGAAAACGGATCGAGCAACAATAGAAAAGATAACGAGTTTATACTCGAAGCAGAGTGATTATGGTGCAAAGAGCGTCATAGATTGGAATACCAGAGAGTAAGCTCAGTATCTTCGGCGTAAACAGACGGAAGATTCTGAATATTCAATTCAACTTTCTAGTGATTCCAAATACGAATCTAGTGGAAATGGCATATCGGATATTATCAATGACGAGGATATAGATGGAAAGATGTACGAGGGCTACACCACGGAAGGTGAGGACATGTCAGAAGCGAGTGTTACGTGAGTGTTTGAAGGATGGTTCGTGTGCACATTTAGGGATCAAATACTCGTATTACAGCCGTGCTCTGACCGATCCTGATTTGCACGTCCTCAATGACCTGCAATTGGATACGTAGGTGTTTCTTTTTGCCCTGAAATAGGTGATTCTTGCTCACATGTGATGAGATCATTGTTTCAGCCCTGCACTTTTGGCGGTTTTGCGGTTATACAAGTCGCAATTTTCGATGAGAAAATACATTTGCTCGAATGGCGTCTTGAAAGAAAAGCACGACGATCTTATGACACGCATTTTCCTAGTCGCCCAAGACGGTGGAGTGGAATGGGAGACTTACAAGTTTGTGCCGATGCTTGCTGCAACTAGTACTCGATCTTAGAACGCTTTCATTTCAGAATCCAAATGTGGAGCATCCGAAATATGTTTAACGAGGGCATCCCGTAAGTTATGTCGAGATGTGGTACGATATGCGCGTGATTAACTCCACTTCAATTCATTTTAGTGTGCCAGAATGTCTGGACGATAGATTGTCCTTCATCGAGAAGGTTCCGATCGACGCGAATCACAAAACACTGACCATGTTCACATTTTCGAATTTCCGTCAACTCCAATCTCAAATTAACAATCTCCCAGACAGCTGGAAAAAACAAGCACTCCTCCAACGGTAAGCACAATCGGTTGCTGGTAGGCAGAGCATTACCGTTCATGGATTTCAGCACGGAACAATATAAACTGGCGACACTGACACGGATTGAAGAGCGATTCAGAGCAGATCTCGAACAGGAAAAAAAAACCATTTTCACTGCTGATCGATTGATCACTTATTTCCAATTCGCCAACATGATTCGCCCTCCGAACAATGAAGCTGCCTCTCAATTCGTCGCAGAAATTACCAAGGTTATGAGAGAGCAACCATTTGTAGACGATGTCAGGATTCAACAGTGCTTGTAAGTTCAGACCTGAGCTCACCGAAATGCCCGCCTGCTCACCATTTCAATTCTCTTTTTCGGCTCTAGGAGTATTATGGGACCGTAAGTTCTATTTAGAAGCCGCAAGTGAAGGAATGACCTCGTTAATTCTTCGCCACTTCCTTCCAGCTTGAATTCTGCGGACTACACCAAGGTGATCGCCAATAATGTCATGGAGGAATGTCTCGATTCTCGATTCGAATTGTAAGTGCTTCCGAGGGCTAGTTCTAGTCCCTCGACATCAACAGACTTTTTCTTTCAGGAATGAGGACCAAAGCGCAACGCCCAAAGAGAGCTTCAATTTGTGGGAAGCATTGGACACCTTTATTTACGGCATTCCGTAAGTGGCTCCATCGGTGACCTTCCACGAGATATTTCACGTGAAAATCTTATGCTACAGATCGGGAACAGTATCTTTGAGAGCTGAAAAAACAGCTGTCGATTTCGTCAATGGAATTCATGCATCATTCTGGGACAACTGCCATAGTATTCATCGAGCTACCGCGCTGGGCTACGAATTCGACGGAAGATCGAATCAGATCTTCCCTCCTCAATCGATAATGCGAAAGATGATACCTTTCTGGAAGGTCTGCACTTACACCTTTCCATTTAGGTAATTCGGCTTGATTTTCGCAGCGAAACCATCGATTCACTGAGTTTTTTTTTCAATTTTCAGGTTGGAATCAGTCGCAGTGAAGTGTAGTGGTTCAGACGCTGATTTGTAAGAACTCAGCAATATACGGACCATTCGCGACGTATTCTTAACGATGTTTTCTCGTAGACCTGTGTTGCTGCAATGCGTTCGAAATGAAGCTAGTTTCATATTGGATCACTGTGACACGTAGGTTGCCTGGGGCATTTATGTGGAGCACACTCATCCTGCATTCAACTTCGTTGTAGGTTGCTGGTTTTCGATAGGTCACATCCATCTGCGAGAGCCTGTGGTTTACATACAGTAGAGTAAGCATCGTTGAGCGACGGCTGTTGAATTCGATGAAAAATTCGGTTAAACATTTCAGAAAAGTGATTAAGATCTTCGATATCTGCGAAGGCAAATCAGAAGAAGACAAGTGAGCATCAAATCGGTTCTTGAATCCGATCCAAAATATAAATTGGAAATCCAAATTTTGAATTCAGGAAAGAAGATTGCTTTTATTCGCATCGAATGGCCACCAAGTGTGAGACGTGAGTGTACCAGGAATTCTCCAAGTAATTTTCTGGATATAAATTCCCTTCGCCTTGTTTTAGATTGGATCGAACGATTAGAACAGACGATACTGAACGTGTTCCAATCGAAATCAGGAAATATTGCAATGAAAAATACGGGATGTTTATCGGCATGCCGGATTAATGGCTAATAGGATGACGACTTCTGATTTTCTTGGTTTTTGGAAAGTCAGAGAGCACGTGGGACGTAGAATGTAAGAACCAGCAGAATCAGATAATAACCAAGCTGACGACGACTACTCATTCTTTTGAGGCAGAGATGCAGCTCACACATCTGTTCAGTTTGTCTTCTCTGACTCATCGGAAGATCAGAGTATCGACTAGCTTTAAATTTAATTTTCACTTTCATTCTCTCGCTGAGAGAGTACAACTTACCTTCCGAAATGCGCTCCGTCTCTAAGATGGAAGCTCTGACCCGATTTCGGATTAGTTTTATAGGAATTTCAATGGTGATGGATTTTGATGAAAATAAACATCT
>JANSTV010053816.1:0-13387 GCA_027564135.1 Lestremia cinerea
TTGTACGGCTTGGGCACCACCCCGGACTATGTGGTCTACCACGAATTGATCATGACGGCCAAGGAATACATGCAGTGCGCAACCTCAGTCGATGGGTATTGGTTAGCCGAACTGGGACCCATGTTCTTCTCGGTGAAGGAAACCGGTCGCAGTGGCCGCGAGAAAAAGAAACAGGCAGCCGAACATCTTCAAGAAATGGAACAACAAATGCAGGACGCCCAAAAGCAAATGGTTGAGAAGAAGCTGGCGGATGCTCAACGCGAGGAAGCCTTGGTGCCCAAACAGGAAATTTTAACGCCGGGTGCAACACCTCGACGCACACCATCCCGGATTGGACTGTGAACGAAACCCGTCACGGGGTGTTCAATTTGATTTGTAAATTTTCATTTCAATAAAAATCATCAAGTTTAATTAATATTGGTATTGTTGTTGTTTATTCGAAATTAAAACAAACGGACGTTAGCAAACATGTTTTACCAAGCGCTTGTCATACACAAGAATCAATCAAGGGGTAACTGAGTGCATAGGAAGCTATTCAATGAGGGTTTTGAGCCGATGACATCCAGCTCGATTCAGTTCCAACGGCTGCGTTTCTTGTTCTTTGAGTCGCTGCTGTCGGGAGAACTGTGACTGGATCGGTTTGGAGCGGCTGGTGGTGGTGCGTTGGGTGCGGCAAAGACACCCTTTTCTGGAACGGTTTCTTCCCATGTTCGATCGGTTGAAGCTCGAAACTGAAAGAATAACGAGTTGACATTGGATTATCCCTTCAAAGTGGGTTTGTATCGTCGACCGGTACCTGTGAGTTGTATTGACTTCGGAATGCATCGCGCATGGCAGTGAAGCGATTGGTAGCTGGGCCAGAGGATTTGTGTGAGGTTTCCGCGGGACCATAAGACTGTGAAGACTGTGGTGCCGGAGCGGATGGCGATTTTGATGAAGACGACGAAGATGCGACGAAATTTGTATTGCTTGTTTTGGGTGGGCCAGTGCCCAGACCTGGTCGCTCTTTGTAGCCCAACCCCACATGGCTGATCTGTTTCCCCTTGCCGCCTTTGAATCGCGAACTGCGGAACCACGAACTTTGCATGGCTAACTCCAAAAGGCTTTCGGGTACATCTTGATTGGCGCCTTCCAGATTTCGCACCAAATGCCCGGCGAATTCTTTGTCTTTGTCGGTAACAAGTGTATAAGCAGTGCCTTTCTCACCGGCTCGACCAGTCCGGCCAACGCGATGAGTGTGCGTGTCAATGTCTCGCGCGATATCGTAGTTGACGACTGTCCGAATATGTGGGATGTCCAAACCACGAGCGGCCACATCTGTAGCCACCATGATGTCGACTTCACGCTTCTTGAATCTCGTGATGACCTTGTTCCGTTCGGATTGATCGATGTCACCGTGCAACAACACAACGTCATTCTCCTGCAGCTTCAAATTGTTGGCCACTTGCTCGCAATCGGCTTTTTTCGTGACGAAAATCAAGACGCTGCCTTGTGACAGAAATTCCACCAATTTGCTCAGCAGCCAATTCCACTTGTGAACTGGATTGTTGAAAACGAATACGTGCTGGGTGACGTCTTCGTTGGCCTCACCGATGTCACCTTGGACGATTTTCACTGGATCGGTCAAAATGTCGCGAGCCAATTTTTCAATGCGTTTCTTGAAGGTTGCGCTGAACAGCAATGTTTGACGATCGGGGCGGACGTGGTTGCAAATGGAACGCACTTGTGGCTCTGTGATTAATGAAGAAAGAGAAGAGGTTGGTTAGAACTAGCTCCATCAGGAACCCCAAGTTCAGCTCTACTTACCGAAACCCATATTGAACATTTTGTCTGCTTCGTCGAGCACCAAGTAGGTGACCCTTTGCAAATTTGTCGCCTTTATCTTGACCATGTCGATCATTCGTCCGGGAGTCGCCACCACAATCTCAGCACCCTGTTCTAAAGCCTTACTCTGCTCCCATTTGGATCCTCCACCATAGCAGCACACCACATTTATGTTGTAAATCTTTCCGAATTTCTTGGCTTCATTGTAGATTTGCAGCGACAATTCTCTGGTCGGAGCCAGAATCAATGCGAGCGGGCCATCTTGCGGTTCAATCTCACGCTGATCCATAATGTGAACCAACATCGGCCAAACAAACGCAGCCGTTTTGCCACTGCCTGTTTTGGCAATACCGATGATGTCGCGGCCTCCAAGCGCAGCTGGCACTGCTTGAGCCTGAATCGGCGTCGGTTGAGTGTATTCCAACTTTCGAATGATTTTCAAAAGAGCTTCGTCAAAGCCAAAGTGACCGAAGCTGGTCACCGGCTTCGGGGGGCCTGGCCCGGTCACCCGAATCCCCAAATGCTTCCGCAAGTCATCCACTTGGCTACGCGACAGATTGTTGATTTCCTCGTGCGGCGTGTAGAAGTTCTTCTCGAAGGGCTTGTACTCGATCTCCGAGTGTTCGATCGGAGGCAGTGGATCGATTTCCCGCTTGCGTGGTGGCGGTATGGGATTTCCATCTTCATCGTACTCAATTTCGTTATCGGATGTGTCATCAACAACACCAGCGAGTGGGTTCTCTTCCATGTACCTTTGCAAGAGATGGGGTTCAGGGTGACATGGCGGGAAAATTTGATTTGAACTCTTACCGATAGTAGCTCTCCTCGTCGTCCTCATCATCAATGTCTCCTCGAGTTCCCTTCTGAACCGTCTTGATGCCTACTTTGACGTCAACTGGCTTTTTTGTTTTTTCCTTCTCCAAATGCTGTTCCAGTCCAGACATGAACGCGTCCAAGGGATCTTCCTCGTCTGAGTCGTCCTCATCATTTGATTCCTGAAGCGTCGATTTTAGTTCAAGCGTTGCTACATGGACATTGCTCATCGACACATACCTTTGATGGATTATTCGCTGACGGACTGCCCGGAGCGGGAATATAAGCCAAATCCGGCGTGGCGTCATCATCATCGTCAAAATATCTTTTCGTGGGTTTTTATCGATTTTGAATTCGTTAGAAAAATTGCTCGCAAAAAATGCTAAAGGGAAATGGTTGTAAAAATGGATTTGTTGCTTACTCATCCTCCGTCCGTGATTTACGTTTGCCCAGCGCATACTGTGACGAACTGGCAAACTGAGCGATTGCATCCATTGTGGAATAGCCGTGTTTGGACAAGCCACTTGGTGAGTTAGCCGCGTTCCCGGCAGTTGGTGCGTGATTTATTGATGGTTTTTGAAATTTTGGGTTTCCACGCGATGCATTCAAAGAGCTTGGCGGTGGCACAGCATTCATGGAATATCCCTTGTTTGCGTTTCCCGTTTGTAGAGGTTTCTTCGTTGGCAGCCCCCCGCCGAGTCCACTTCGATAACTCATCTTTCGCCGATCAATTTAATTTCCACGTTCTTTTCTCTTGAAATTTTTCGCAACAAAATCCTGCAGCGGCTCAAACCCAATTACACCGAATGTTTATGTGAATTGAGTTTTTTCCAATGAAACGTCAAAACAATTGTGGAGGCTTCCAAACAAGTCTCCGCAAAATGCCAACAACTCTCCACTCGAATGACAGTTGATGTGATGAGACTTTCGTGTGTCTGAAATGTACCGTTTGAATGAGTCTTTTTAACCAAAATTCGTTTTTTGAAAATTTCATTTTATTTTTATTTTATTCAATGATTCTTAACAAGCCTTAAGCCTTAAATAACACAATGATGGAGATGGACCGATTCTCTGAATTACTTTTCATCCCAAATACTTAAATCGTTTCCTTTGCGGCGCTGCGCCAAGTGTGCTTTGACAATCGCCATGAACTGTGGCCGATTGACCATCGTGTAGCCGTTGACGAGCAGTTGCATCAGCACGCTGTGCAGTTCAACGGCGCCTTGGCAGAAGAGATCGATTCCGAGCTCAATTGAGTTTCCAAAGTCACATTCATCCACCGCGATGTTGGCGGCAGTGATGAGAGGATGAAGCTTTTCCATGGCTGCGGCTATCATGTGTTCATCGCCTTCCGCTTCAGTGAATTTGTTCAGGATTTTCTTCAAATTGACTGAAATGGATTGGAGGTCGTTCAGAACCTTGTGGAAATGCTAGTCGTTGATGACACTTACCGTCACTTTCGATCAATGGCCGATAGCCGACGTCATTCTTACGATCCACGGGCACAACTAGTCCTGCCTTGTGGAATGTCTTGCAAACGGTTCGGAGATTTCGCGCTTTGAATTTGCTCGAGAAGGCTTCCAATGAGACCTTCTTCTGATGGGCGAACTCCTCCAGGGACTTTTTCAAGGCAGTCACGGGCGCTCGGTTGAATGGACTTGTTTGAACATCTTTCTCGAGAAAGTGGCTGTGGACAACAAACTAACGGTTGATTTTTGCTTGAGAGGAATGTGTGAAGCACCACTTACATGACAGCCGAAAAGACATTGTCGGTGATGATGGATATTTCGCAGCCTTTGGCAACGTCATTCCGAGCAATGAAACACTCACCAGTTGGCTCATCCCGCCAATAACCATAATGGATGCCAGTTTTCTCTTTCATCAAAATTGTCTGGAAGAAACGAATGGTGTCAATGTGTTCGGCGAGTAGTCAATTAACGGATCTAACCTGAAATTCCGGTGGATCATAAAAATATCGCCAATGTCGCAAGTACTCGCCCGGTTCAAACAGCTTCGATTCGGTGAATTTCCCAGCCAACACATCGAACGGGCCGACCAACTTCAATCCGAACTTTTCGAAAACATTCTCCGGTTTCTGATCAGCTTGGGCTGTTTTAACGCAGAAGTCCCAAAATGCATAGAAATCCGCCGGCATTTCGACGAGGAACTTATTTTTGATGAAAAGCGACGGTGTGGCGATCTGTGCCTTGTATTCGACTCGCTGGGAGAATCTCGTTTCGGACTCCTTATCGAACGCATCACCAATCACATCATGGTCTCGTTTCTGATTGGAACCTCTGTCGACGGTTGAAGTTGAGGCCTCATCACTGTAAACCGGCGTTTCTCGAGCCGGTGAATTCGATGGGTCAGTGCCGTTCGCTCCGTTTGTCCCATTCTTTGGTGAGATCTTGAGCGGAGACGAGCAACCTTGTCTTTCCCTTGGTGAGCCGTTAGTTGCACGCGATGATGGACTACCGTCCTCACGAGCTCTCTTGTTTCCATTCGGACTGTTTTCCGGTGATGAGCCGCGTTTATTCTGATTCGACTCAGCACTTGGTGAAGGATGACTAAATCGATTCCGATGCGCCTCATTTTTTTGGTAGCATTTCGCACCGTATTTGCAGAGCTCCTTGTCTCCCATTGCAATTCTCGAAAAATACCACTTGATGATGTTGAATCAACTACAGCTTCGTATGCAATTCAAAGACAAACAACGACTGAATGTGTTTGACAATTCGACTGCGTAAATAGAATTTGACATGAATAACCGATACGAAATGCCCGCTAAAATTTACGTATTTGCGCGCGTTCGGTTGTGAACCGGACTTGTTTTCTTTTGAACAGTTTTTTTTTGGAGAATCTCTCCAAACGGATGAAATCTCAGTCGCGCTCGCTGTAGACCAGCACAGCACAAATGCCGCTGGGATTGATGTTGTTAATGCGACGAGTTATTCGTTATAGTCGCCCCCCGGATGCGATCTCCGGGACTGTTCGAAAATGACATCTGTTCTTGGTGTCTTGGAATATGCAAATTCCCAGCGGTGATCGGTGCGAATTGATGACGAAAATGGGTCTCTCCAGAACAATTGTCGACATGCCGAGCACTCCATGTGACAGTGCCCGCGCATCAAATCAAAGGGCATCGACAGACTGTTAATTTGAACAACACAGCCGGTAAACGGAGATGAAATACACACTGAATTTCTGTGGAAATTAAATGACAAATGTTTTCCGAATATTGATTTGGGTGTCGTTGATGATGAGAAAATAAGCAAACACCCGAACACATTCACGAGAATGGGTTTCGCGCGATCGAATAGCTGACGATCAAACGTGTAACGCAGTTTGTTTGGGATTTTTCGTTGGTGCGGTCGTTTAACTCATTCGCTTGTTCATTTTTCATCTGATCTTCGCTAAAAATTTCTGAATGAATTTGAAAACCAGTACAATGTGGCTTCTAGCGATCGTGACTGTGATGGTTTGTCTCTTTTATGAAGTGAGTTTGTCGTTTGGTGAAATGAGTCCGCGATATTGGACTACGACCCCACTGCGTTTGGGATCTATTGGCCACGTTTCTTGACGATCAATTCCAACTACTTTCAGTTTTCCAGTTCGGTGGAGCCTCGTAAAGAATGCCATGTGAGGTGAGCGTGGCTTTTGTTGCGGTCGACACCTTTGATAGGTTTTGAAACCATTTTGCACCCAACAGCTATGCCACGCAGGCAAATAAAACGGTGCCAATTGGCTGGAAACACCACGACTCGAAACATATGTGCATTCCGAATAATGTGACAGAACCAATATTTACCCATTTGATTCAGCCGATCGACTTGCGCGATCCGCGGAATATCACTAATCAGTTTTTTGCAAAGTAAGCAAGCTGCCAATCAACACAGGCTGGTTTTAATTCCCGGAAATGGGTTATCTTCCGCAGACTGAAAGGCTTTATCGGGATCATTCTGAGTCGACATGAGCACCTGAACTATTTCAAGAATCCCACCAATATCACGGCTGGAGCAACGCTGAAGTGGAATCGTGACGAAGGCAAGCCACTGGCGGAGCTGGTGAATCAGTTCATAACGCTGCGACTCGACTTCACTTCAAAGCTTAGACAACGCGAGAAAATGATCGATCAGGAATCGCAATCCACGCCGTCTGAGAGGAAGATCAAGGCGATTAGGTGAGTTATTTTCGAGGAATCGCAGCAGACGGTCTTTAACCAGTCATCTTCTTCCAGCAACTCGGATGTGGTGTCGTTATTCCAAGAGCTACGCTATCAAAATACTTTTTTGCAAGAATCGATGGCGAAGAAAGCTCCACTCTTGAAGTAAGACTGCAAGGTGACGCCAAAAAGCTGTGAGTAACGGTTCTCGAACGCTTGAAGGAAATTCCAGCCTGAGCTTGTGCCGAAAGTTGACGTTCTCTTCCTTCAAATCCGAGTGATGCACACTCTTCAACGGCACCCGGACTCGAAACTGTTTGGGTAGGGTTTCTAAGTAGCAGTCGGAGGGAGCTACTTCGGAGTAATGCCTCGGTTCTGATTACAGACTCAAGCCTTATCGTCCACCTTTGCACACAAAGCATGTCCTTTTGTAAGGAAGAGATTGGGTCTGCGTCAAAGGGGGTTTCATTCGCTTCTTCCGCTTTTTCAGTGATTTCCATTTCATTACGCTCATTCTGGATGTCTTTGAGGAGATCATTCGAGCACAAGAGCGAGAGAACGACAAGTTTGCGACGAAGATCCCGAGATGTCAAATCCAATTGTTCATGTAAGCCAGCGATCGACTCGGAAGTTGTTGCCAAACTCATTGACTCATTGGAAATTGGCAGAAACATCGAGATTTTGGATTGTTTGAAAATGCTGCTCGACATTTTGAACCACATCGGCACCGGAGATCACTTCAACACGTGAGTCTGGGATTGATCCATGAAGCTCTCTATTGAAATAATGTTTGTTCCAGAACGACGTTTAAAAAGCAGCTCCAGAGATACAAGCGCGTGAAACGGACCCTAAAACTTACCGCCGTCAACTACACCAACGGTTGGAAGACCTGCGTCATCAGCCGGTAAGGCACTCTCTCAGAAAGGGTTTAAGGAAAGCAATTAATCTCTGAATTAATCTGTCAGCGATTCCAAGCACGAGATTCAGCCGAAACGCAACAATATGATGTCTGTCAAGGAATTGATGCTGTTCGTGACGAATTTGAAGGAGGAGATTGTTGACCTTTCACGAAACCAGCAGACGCTCCAGAAAATGTTGGAGAAACAGAAAAAAGAAGTGAAGAACCAGCCGATCGATTGGAAGTACATTTTCACGAAGACTGAGGGGTAAGAGCCGCCATCGATCGAACTGACGGAGAATCACTTATTCGATGGTTCTCTTCCTCCGCAGCTACAGCCAAACGGTGGTCCATTTGAACGAAGCTCGGGCAATCTACAACGAGCTCTATCACCGATTCAGAAAGGAGTAAGTCCCTTCCTTTACCCCTCTCGCGCTGAAATGACAATCGTTTTCTCATTGGCAGACATTTGAAGAAAGTTAACGATGATTTTGAATTTTCTGCGAAGCAAATGAGGCGAGTGCTGCAGAATCACATGTGGATGCTGGGTATTTAGTGAGTCGACGCAGTGCTACCTGCTTGAGGAAGCTCTGATTTCTCTTCATTTTGCAGCAACGAAGAAGAAATTCCGAATGCGAGGAATCACGCGGATTTTGAAATGTAAATATTTTGTGGAACTCTGAACTGAAAAGTGAGAGATTTTGATGGAATTTTTGAATTGGAATCGTTTCTTTAGGAAGTCAGCCGACCTGTTCGATACAATTGATTCGGTTCTGAAACATTTGAGCCAGTTTGAACCAGGCAAGGGCTCTGAATTGGACCCGTTGCGATTATGCAAAATCAAATTGCTGTGAGTTGTGCTGTTCGGGCGGGCAATTGTCAATTGTTATCAATTTTGGCTTCCAGATTGAATCACGAGGAGACAATTCTAAGGACATTTTACAGCATCGAGACGGTTGTTATTGGATTGGCCACCTCAAGTTTCCTCCAAAAGAAGACCCCATTGTAGGTTCCTCGAAGCTTCCAACAAATACCCCAGCGTCATAAAAGACTTTTCCTCTTCCAGACGAACCAAGTACAACGTTTACATCAGCCAAAAGTGTCCATTGCTGCGCAAGAAATGGTTCAATTTGAAAGAGCATCATTTCACACGTGTGCTTAACATCGAGAACTGCCCCGACTTCGATTGGCCAATGCTGATCGACGAATGGTATGGAGATCTGTAGGTGCCGTTAAAGGTCAAACAACTCTGTGACTTTGTGCTTGAGGTCGAATAAATTTATTTGCCATGACTCGTTCCACTCAATTGTGTTCAACAAAAACCTCATCTCCGACGGAGAATGTGCCTGGAGTTCGAATGGCCAAAAGGGCGCCCATCACCGGTCCATCAACAGCTTCCGGGCTGTGAATCTTCTTCAATGTTTTTAGAGGTTCATGCGCCACATCTCGTAGACCATCTTCAGGGTTGACATTGATGAAGATGCATCTCTCCGCTGGCTTGGCGTTTATCATCACAGACGTGCCGAATCGCCACCATTTGAAAGTGTCTTCAGCGAAAGCTTCGATGCCTGGATCGGTCTTGATGAAGATATTCGGCCGAAAACGTACAAAATTCACCGGAGAGCCCAAATTCTTGCTCAATTCCGTGATGGAAGCATCGGTCAACAGCAAAACATTTGAGACATCATAGGAGCCCTGCGAGGAAAACAGTTAAGAAATTGTCCACCGACCGCGAAGTGCAAATTACATCTGGAGCGTAATCAACCAAATTCTCATATTGTTTGGATTCCATTATGCGTTTGTGGTTGTTGACCGTGTCCAAGTAGAACACCATTCGAATGCCAGCTATCTGCAGGACCTCCGAAAGCCACTTGGCGACCTCATCCCCGACATCGCAAATGTCCACCGCTTGATGGTTGCTCTTCACTGCAATCAGCGGCTTCGAATATTGTTCCGGAAGTGATATTCTGATCGCAGGCATTCCGGAAGCAGTCAGCGTAATGTGGTCACCATCCAATTCCGGATGAACCAACACCAAGCGAGGACAGCTCGTACCAGTCAAACGCTTGTAGTTCGCATCGGTCACTCCGAATACGCTGAAAACTCTGCAACACAAAAACGTTTCAAACGAGAATCCATCGAATTCCGACCAGCAAATACCGATTATGACAGAATAAGATGTCGCGAATGCCAGCTTCGCTACATTCCACCGACTCCCGTTTGACACCAGCACACGATTTGATCGGGTAGACAAAAATGTCGGATATGACGCCAACTCGTCTCCATCTGTTGAAAGAACCCGAACAATCCAATGATTTTTATCAATTTTTTCTCAGAAAATATTCACTTTTTCGGCGGCAATTCTTTCCGCTTTTTCCCATACGCCGCAAGAATAGCCCCAAAAACTATTACTGCGGTCGCCACAACGCCTCCAAAAATCACTTTTGACAATGAATTCATCACGAAAAATCACACAAAATGTGATTCGTTGACGTTTCACGATGTGTAACTGAACTCCGTTCATCAACAAGCGCGATAAGACTGATCGCGAGTGAACAGCTGATATCACTTCGCTCTTCTCAAACTTGTTCCCATTCTCGCTCTCGCAACGCAACAGCAATCTCGCCTCCATCCTTCTCTCTGTCTCTCTGAAAACAAAGCTCCGACATCAGCCTTATCGATCCCACAACCACACCGATTCGCCAATAAAAACCACTCCCTTCCGTAGGATTATTTTACAAAAATTCGAAATTTATTCAAAATAAAATTAATTAAAAAAAAACAGAAGACAAAAAATTGGAAATGAAAATATTTACAAAGCAATTTTTTGTGTTTGTTTAGTTGATTTTTTCTTTTAAAATTGATAGTAGTGCGTCTCGTGGGACGCTCTGTTTGTCGATTGCCCGGCAAATGGTAACTCATTGGATGTTGATCAGAGGGCCCATCGTACAGAACAACAGACAGTTATTGTTTTCACAAATATTCTTTTGTTTTTTTTTGATGGTGTTGCTTACATTAAACGCTAATCACAAAACTAAATTCCTTAATTAAATTACACGAAAAACAGTTCCCATTGTCATTGTCATAAGTTTCTGTACAATTTACCCTATTTCACATGTGGAAGCCTATTCTAAGGGGCACACCTCGTTTGCCATGAATTTTATTTTTAATTTATTTCTTTTTTTTTCAAAGTCTCTTCATCGAATTTTGTTGCGAAATAACAAACCAAACGATTTTAAAGCCAAACATCGAATTTCTTTCTTTCTTTTTAAATTACGCTAATTTTTACACAACAAATTTCGCTGAACTCTCTCCGATTTTTTCGAACGAACAATCATCGGAGAGTTTCCACGATTTTCCTTTCGTTTTCGTTTTTACAAAAAGAAAAGGTTTTCAATAATTATTAGAATATTAGAATAAACCACAGTCATGAAATGTTGAGCAGAGGTAATCTCTTATCCCTTACTTTGTGTCTCTTAACAATTTTCTTGGCGTCTTTTCCGTTCCGATTTGTTTGAAAATGCTTGAAACCCCCAAATGATATTTCAACAATGAAAAGCATTTTAGTAACTCGTACGTTTCGTTAATTGTTTCATTTTTTCGACCAAAGTTTCGAATTCTAGTCAGCAAACTGCTACAGTCAAAGCGCAGTAAGAGATTTACTGGAGCAGTCGCTCGGAGCAGGCACTCGGTCGAAAAAGTGAGCAACCAAAGAATTGAAACTCGACTCAGAAAGCATGCACAGTTGGAGTGATTTTTTTTTTTGGAGAGAAGTAACATACAGAAGAATTTCGATGGCAACTCTATCGAAAGCTACGCACAAATGTTTTCTAATTCTATGAAGAGCCATGCATCTACGAAGTGAATCGAAAAGAGATGAAAATTGAGCATTTGCTAAACAATAATGATTTGACACAAACGCAATTCGAAAAATTCATAAATTAATAAATTAAATAAACAAAAAAGAAAAAGGAAAAAATGATAAAAAATTAAAATAAAAAAAAAACAAATTAAAATTGAATGCAGTGCGACCGAAATAATTGGGTTGAATTTTGTTTGGCGATTGGTCATCATCATTCTTGCGTGCATTTGTGCGTCGATTGGAGAATTTAAATCAGAGATGTGATGAGTCGTGCCTTGAAGTTGACCACTCGTTCACTTGTGGCCGCGATGCGCTGGAATGTCAAAGGGAGATCAATTAGTCATCGTTATTGAGAATTTTCCGATGAATGAAAAGGAGCGAGAGAGAGAAAGAGGAAACTTACGAGAATCAAGTCCTGAACGAGATTGGCGATTCCGCGGTTGGCCAAGACGAATAGTCGTGTCACAGGTCCGGGAATGCCTTCTGTGTAGCCATCAGATTTGCCAGCCTCGCCGTCTGGGGCGTTCTCCTTCTCATCGGTGTGTTCCGTTCCGGATGATCCGCCGCCCACCAACTAAAACAAACAAAACCCACACACTCATGAGTAACTCACTCACTGTCGCCGGTCAGGAAATCGAAATGTTTTCAAAATTTCTATGAAGGATGAATTAGTAACATCAGTTATTTACAGGGGATTAATGTCGATCTGCCAGAATCATCGGTGACGCGAGGTGCCCGCCCCCAAACACTTCCAATCAGCCTTCTCGCACAGCATTCATTGACCCTTCGATGATTCTGGCATTTCTGGTTATTTCTCAGACAATTCAACATTGAAACACATGAAACTGATGATCGCGAAAGCTGCGCACGACGTGAAAGCTTCCAAAACAAAAAGCCAGGGGCGATTTGCTCGATGAAATGCCCTCCCACCCCTTTGGTTGTCAGTTCAATGAAAACATCCAATGCAGATCATTCAAATGCCTGTTAGTTTGGCAACAAAAATTTCAACAAAAATCAAAAATAAATGCAAACTTAGTCGTCCGCCACACAATGCTGTTGATCGAAACACGTTTTTGGTCAAATTTTATGGCGCTATTGTTGTCTTGCTTCTGCCTCGGCCTCGTCGCACGGTTTTATCGAAGGCACACGTACACGTTGCAAATGCTGTTCCCTTCCACGCGACGCTTCCCAGCCGATCTTCAACTGATCGGAAACTCGCAATTTCTTCCCTTGGAAAAAATCTCCATTTCCGGTTAATGCATCGTGTATGTGTGGGTGTGTGTGTGTGTGTGTTTGTTAATGTATGTGTATGTGCGATGTCTGATGTTTCAGTGTTTGAATGAGGGTGCATTTGTGAATAAGCGGGTCGTCGAAGAAGAGCCAATTGAAAATGATTTGATTCCATTTCCGGTTTGAATGCGGTCGCTCCGAATGTAGCGAGGGGATGAGAGAGATGGATGCAATGGAAGAGACTTGAAAAGTCTCTGAGTTGGCAAACACTTCAAAAAGCGGCGAATTTCAAATGGCTTCCCCATCTCAACTGGCATGAAAACACACACATGGATCGATCTTATTAGGAGGAATATTAAATACAGAAAAAACAACAACAACAAAACAAAACAAAATTTTTGGATGAGAAAAAGTTAAGAGGATTTTCGATTAATCGCAACAAAAATTAAGTGAAAATGAGATTTGGACAAAAAACATTCTACGAAAAATTAATTAAAAAAAAATGCAAAACAAAACAAAACAAAAAAAAAATAGGGGAAACTGTTTACCCCAAGACTAAGTCCACGAAATGTAGTTATTTTTCTAGAGGTTGAGTCGT
>JANSTV010053827.1:0-13383 GCA_027564135.1 Lestremia cinerea
GTGTGTGTGTGTGTGTGTGTGTGTGTGTGTGTGTGTGTGTGTGTATGTGTATGTGTGTGTGTTTGTGTGTGTGTGTGTTTGTGTGTGCCTCACAAAGGCGTCTTGTTCCGAGCCGACATTCTGGAATTATCAAAATACATAACTCATTCGCGCGGCATTTGACTTAGCAAGCGCTCGCATTCTCAGCACGGCGCTTGTATGTTTAGCCACATCGATGTGGATATTATTTTGCTCAGGTGTCACTTATTTTCAGCCTAGTTGTTTTTATTCGACGAATATTCATTTTGATTTTAAGGCGATTTATTTTTATTCGAAAATAACTCGAAAGAAATGGTACAAACAAAGCACCTATTGTTGTTATTGTATTTTTTTTCACGCACTGCGTATGTGTGATATAAAACCGTAATCAAATAAAGGATTGAAAATGGAATGCTTGAACACATCTCAGTGTCCTGCTCCTGTTTGTTATTATCGTTGGCATTTGGTGATATTATATTTTTATGTCTCTTCGAAAAACGTCAGCCACCAGCAAAAAATTATATGGCACCATGTGCGTGCTGAATGTTTTATTTAGGTCAACCAAGATTAATTACATGTTCATACAACTTTGACATCGGAGAATATTTCAAGGAGAGTGAGTCAAATCGCGCCAGGCTGACAGCTTTGACGACCATTTTCTCAGTAAATCAACGATACAAAAAACCGTTCAAGGACAAAATCCAATTGCACCGCATCTCATTCTGCCGCATCGTCCCGCCACCGCAACCGCAAGCGTTCACCGCCGCCATAAATATTCATACCTTTGCTTCTAATTTTTCATTCGCTACACGCAAAGACATGTGTGTATGCGGAGTCTAGCGGTGCGTGGTATATACGTGTACGAGTTTAATTAATTAAACTGTACATATATTATCTTTAATACGCGTTACTCATGCTCGTTAACAGGTCGCCTTATAGTGCGGCAGAATAATGCGAATGCAAATAGTTAACGAGACAGCGATTTGGGTTAGGCTCAAGCAAATTATACAGTTTACGTATTCCTTTTATATCAAATTTAATGTTTCACACCGTAAGAAATACCACTTTTTGTGATTGGCCGATTTTGGTCTGATTTGGTCTCATTTGGTCAGACCGTCTTCACAACTTACTATGAAGTCAGTGCCGTCGATTTGTAGTTCTTACACGAAAACGCGTGCGTGCCTGATTGACGATCCGAACTCGATTTCCAATCGCGACGATAGCCGGAATTAAGCGATCAAAAAAACAGAGCAATATCCTGGAATAGCAACTGCGTTTTTTTAACTATTTATTAATTGTGCGACTAGTAGAAACTGCTACTAATACTCAAGGTTGCCGTTTTTTATTTTGCGCTTATTCATGCGCGTCACATGTTGTGACTTTCCGCGCAAAAACTTTGTTCTGTGCACAGCAATTAAAATTCACAATATGCTTGCCTGATAAATTTCGTCTTCAAAATGAATGCGCTAGTCGCTTTTTTGACTTCACTTCTGTCTATGTATCTCGATGGAAAATGGGCCCAGAGCATGAATATGAATATCTTAAAATTTCAGAAATTTATTAGGCAATCATATTGTTACTCATGTTTGGTTCAAAACCTCTGGGAGGTTCCACTTTTCCATGTATTCTATTTCCTTTTCTGCCCGCCAAGCCTGGCTACCAATTGACATAGTCTGCGTGGCTCATGGTCTTTTCTTCTTTCTTTTACGGTCTGGTTTTAATCAAGCTCCAATAGCTCCCATACGTGCATCAATATCAAGGAACTGAATCGTCACAATCGAGCGCAATCATTGGCGAAAATTCTTCTATGGGTCACCATTTTTCCTTTTCGATTGTTCCATATAATTTTTCATTGATAACACTCACTCAGCTCCATTGATGAGAATAAAATTTATGGAAATTGGAATGTTCTTCCGCTTGTGTGTGGACAAAAGTCAATGAGCTGTAAATGCTTCATCAAAGGTGAACGGACCTGTTTCTAGAAGACAACTCAAACAACTGGCAATCGATAAAGTGAAAATCGACACAGTGTTGATTTGCAAGATTTTCGAATACGCAAATCTACATTTTGAGGAATGTCACTTTATTCATATTCCCTATCAACGGAGAACGGGACGGCGTTCTTCTGGTGAGACTCAGCTCGCTGAGACTCATGCTACTCAATTCACAGCCGAAATTGCCAAGCAGCTCGCTGTTCAACTGGTTGAGATTCACGGATACTCAGCTCGCTTTTTATCGATTGTCGAGTTGACTTATAGAAACTCGCCCAACATCATTTAATTTTGAATGCTAGTAACGACACATAACCGATCCAATAATTATTATTATTATTTGTATGAGAAAACAATAGAAGAGCTTGCTACATAATTCATAATCAATGGCAATGAATAGAACTCAACATACAGAAACCACAATGAGGGGATGAATTTTAGGACGAAAATGAAAGATGAGCATTAAAGTTCAATAGTATTAGAATCAGTGGACGTGTGCACTGAATCAATACTGTTTGGCGACCAAGTGAGATTCAATTAACAATGAACGAAAAACATTTGAAATGAATCATTGAGAAAAGTCATGAATCAATTGGTTTTCCAAATAGGCAACAACAGAAGCCAACGTAATTCACACAACAGCATCACTCTGTATTAATATTCATTCTGTACTGGAATTACCGTCACGATTTCCATCAACGCATTGAATTCGCAAAGCGATCAAGACCTATCCTTTAAGAACCAAATGAATTCTGAACAGAACTAGCTCAATCATTTCGATGAGCATACATGTGGCGGAAGTGAATATGATTTCAGAAGGATGGCCCACAATTATGGTGCAGTGCTGGTATCTTGGGAAATCTACAAAATGTACATACAATAATAGACATTAAGAGTGATACTGAGTGTTTTATGTCGGAATTAGGGTTCCGGGTTTTTTTCAGTTAAATCACCACTGTGCATCATTGTTGTTGATGATATGCGGGAATGAAACAAAAGCACGGATAAGAATTCCACAGAAGAAGGTCTGAGACATGCAAAAGACAACCATTCCATCAAGATCAAGTCATTTTTCCGCACGCCTTTAGTAGCTAGCTCGGAAGGCATTAGTTTGTCGGGAAAATTAATTGAATAATCAAATGTGAAAGGCCATGCGGGATTCGCTATGGTTATTGTACTAGTATTTTATCTCTAGACCAGGGCCTATTTTTCAGCACATATTGCTTAGAATTCCTAAAGTTCCGAATGCCGAATTTTGTCAAGTTGTCAAATTCTCAAATTCTTCAAAACGAAATTTTTTTAAAATTCGAACCGAAAGATGCCTTGACTAAGCATGGCAGCTTCATGCAGTCATGACTATAGTTAGTAAATATAGTTCTCGCACTCGCGGCCAGTTCGCATTTTTTTCGAAAATTCGAACAGTCGAATTTGTTTTCGCAATAAAAATCGATAGAAAAGATCAATGCAATTTTCTCCGCTGCTCCATTAACTCCTTTGGTGAAACCCTGTTGCTCTGATTCGTAACCAATAGCCAATTTGTCAAATATTTGGGAAATGCCTCGACTGATGGCTAGCGCTACAGCCCAGCATCCGGTCTTCAAATTAATTCGATTTAAAGAAAGTATTGTGGTTTGAAAGATTAGGCAAATTTGAGAAATTGACAAAATTCGGCATTCGT
This sequence comes from Lestremia cinerea, assembly GCA_027564135.1. Taxonomy (NCBI): domain Eukaryota; kingdom Metazoa; phylum Arthropoda; class Insecta; order Diptera; family Cecidomyiidae; genus Lestremia; species Lestremia cinerea. Next base: position 3,688 of record JANSTV010053827.1, read on the forward strand.
CACATTAGGAATGCCGATAATCATCATCAAGTGCTCAAAAATAGGCCCTGCTCTAGACACCGTCAATCGGATTCGAATGTAGACCTGTGATTCATCGCTCATGAAACCGGCGCCAATTTTCAAGAATAGGAAAAAAATGTACTCTGAAATTTTGTTAAGCTTTATCTCATTCACAATAAATATCTGGCGATTCCGTCCGATACGCAGCCACTGTTACAATTGCGGTTAAGATCAAAACTCGAAACTAAAGTGCTTTTTCGAAAATTCACATTTATTGTTGCCTATTTAGATGCGTAAAATGCATTTACGTTGATTTCCCAAATGGAATACTCGGCTCAGTTGCTACGATCGGAAATAATATTGGCCGTACATATATGAAACAATGACATTTTCCATTTACATCCTTTCTTACATATAAGTAAATGTAATATCAATTTTTATATCCTTGTTCATGATGAATGAAGTCTGTTTAGTGTTTTCCCGATTTCATTCAGCTAAGGCGCTGTGCTCTCGCGCGAACTAGTAGACATTGAGTGTGAACAGTGCGTTGTGGCTTGAAAGCGTAGCGTCTTAGTTTACGGGTCATGTTGCATCCAACAGCCCACTTAACTTTTGGGTGGGCGATTTGCTTGAACACAATATTAAATTTTGATTCGAAGGGAAATTCCATCAATTTTTACTTTTCACACAGTGTTAAAAATACCGGATAGACATTTTGACTTTAGTAAAGCAAAGTAAAGTAAAGCAAAATTCATTGAAAATTCATTAGGCTACTGTTTTTATCGTTGTGAGCTTGTTCTCTGAAGACAGAAACAAACCCTTCAACACAACTAAATAAATCAAGCGGGCCAACGAAAAATACTTGTATTTGCTGAACATTACCGGTGCTCCATAAAAGCCATCAAGTGAAAGCGATCAAATCTACAAAAATAAATATTTAAAGTTAGCCAATAATCGAAAGAATGTTCATCGTCATTGTTGTTGCTTCGATTCGTATTTGTATGTGCTTGTCGAAGAATGGGCATGGAATAAATTTTGGGCCGTTTAGAGCGCATGGATTGATTCACGTTCGCATTGTTTGATTCGAAATGCAACAACAAATATCAAAATAAAAAAAATCTTCTTAAAATTGTCCAACCCACTTTAGATAATCTCAATCCGAGTTGAATTTCCAGAGTTGAATTATTGATAGAAGTAAACTAAGAGATACAAAAGCATTTTCCAACCAAAACTATTGCAGACGCGAGAAACAAATATCGTGATGTGGCCATATTCCGGTCTTGTAAACATCTGATCTTTGACGAGAAGAATTGCAATTAGGAGGGTCGAATTGGTTCACTGAAGAAATCAAAGCTGCTATTCTTAATTGGCCAATTTGAATTATTCTATTTGTTTTTTTTAATGGCATTGAACACAAAACCAACAACAGTAAATGAGGCATGGTGTTCGATCCAAACGGAAGAATTGGCAAATACAGGTCATCTTAGATACACATTGGATGGAAAGATATCTAACACGAATATATTATTTCATGTGAATGTTGACCAGGATAAAGTTCGAGCCAAGCAAGAGTTTAACCTGTAGATGTTTGTTTGCAGTGATACTGCGAAATCAAAATGGAAATGTACATACTTGTTTTGCGAGATTGCTTCCAACATCTTTGCTTCAAACAGAGTCAATTTCGAACAGAGTCGGTCCAAACTGAGAGAAGAAGGACATAATATGTTTGTACATCATAAATAGCTGCTATGTGTTATGCATGTTGACATTTTGAAGCCCAATTTACCTAAAATGACATAAATTTACGACACATTAAACAAATTTTACATTTTCGTATATTAACTATATCTTTCGTTTTTATTTGGATCGTTGCAATGGTGTTTTACTTGTAGTGTAACGGTACTTATTTGCAACTGAAATGTTTTCGCAGACCGACTAAAACATTACCATTTGACATTAACACAGTATTTGCATTCATGGATGGAAATATGATTCGAAATGATAGGCATTTGATGTTTCAAATGACTATTTCTCATGTTGACCTTTTGTGATACTCGAATGATGACTGTGCTACCGGGCGACGATGGCGTCCATGATAAAGGGCCATATTGAAATACAAATATGTCTCCATCGAAATTTAACTAAAGCTTTGAATAATTATCGTATTGCGATATGTTGCTCGTCAAATAATTGTTGAATGTTCGTCCATTCAGATAATAACCAGCCCTAGTAGACTTTCAGTTTGTCATCATCATCATCATCATCATCATCATCATCATCATCATCATCATTACAAATAGTCACAATCACACCAACACTAGTGGCCAGCGTATCGATCAATGCATTGTAGATTGAAGCACAATGAATTTGTATTAACATTAAATAGAAGGAAACAAAGATTGGTTTGGACCATCATCAAATATTGTCCAATAATATTTAAATATATGTACATACATATAATATATACATACATATATAGTGACAACGGTTATATCAATAGGATCAGCAACAGCAATATCATCCATATAAAATGACGATGTCATTCACATTATCGCTTGCAATAAAATGCCATATTAATTTCATTAGAGTGACCTGAGTAAATAGACCGATTGAATTTAATGATAATAATCGTTTGAAAAGTATTTAAGCAACAACAACATAAATAAAAATAGACCAAAAATGCTTTTATTAAATTATTATAATAATTCGAATTCCCTCAAATCGGATGCATTTGAAGTTTGATTAGCAAAGCAGTGAGCAAATCAATAATCGAAAATAGATAAGATCGAGAGTGGACGGAAGTTGGTAGGTGAAAAATGTCACATTCTTGCAAGTTCAGCTGAGCGACAATGTGCGAATTTGAGAGTGAAAACCCTAAAGATAGAAGATAAAACGAAATCACTTGTTGCACGGCTGCATCGCATACCATAATTATTGATTACCACTTTGTAGCGGCGGAAAGACTAAAATAATGGTACAAGTAGAAGCAATCTTGATGACAACAGCAGCAACAAAAAAAAACAGATCAAATGCCAAGCGGAAACGGCAAAAATGTGAGAAAAAAATAATTTATTTGTCTGTTTCTGTTTGGATGGCTGGTGCCAAAATAAATTTATTTAAGGATAATTTCACTTTAAAAGCTTAACTTAAACAAACAGATGAAACCAAACGAAAATTCTGCGACTACAAACACATCGAATGCTGAAAAGTGAAAAGTGGAAAAAATAAAGGAAGAAGCGAAAAAAACGCAAGGAACTCCCATAAAAAGTGGGAATAATGCTTTTCAGGGGATCGTGTCATTTTGTTGGCAACGCTTTTAACATCGCTTGTCTCCTGAAATTGAAGAAAACGACAGCAGAGAGAAAGAAAACGGAAGGAAAAGAGCAGAGAACACGAAAATCGTCAAGGAAAAGGAAAAATAAAAAGCCAATAAACTTTTCAAATAAGCAACAGATACGCTTCTCGTTGGAATGAAAACGGTTGCGATGATGATAACGGCATTGGCTGTGACGATCATTGTTTCGTGATGATGAACTCTCATCGTTTGAAGTTTCGAATTAAATTCAACTTAGACTTTCCAAACATTCAAATCGCAATTGGGTTCGAAAAGCGTGTGAATTTTGCGAGAGATGACAATGAATTGATTGCATAAAAAAATGACTTACCGAAATCTAAAGGTTTGGAATCCTGCTAATGACCAGTGCCAGTATCAGTACAGGAAGAATGCCCCTATCGGAGCTTCTCGTTAATGGAACGAGGAAGAGTAAATAATTAATAATTATTAATGATATAAACGGGAATTCAATAGCAAAAATTGCTTCTGTTGCTGTCGAATATCATTTATTCCTCAAATACGAATTAACACGATAAAAAAACGGTAGAAGAGATGCATATCTGTGAAGACGTAAAAAAGTGACTGAAAGAACCAGCACTGCGAAAGATAACAAGAAAAAAATGCCTCAATAAAAGTCTTCGAGCTTGTCTTATTTCTCGGTCGTCAACATTTTGTCCCGTTCTTGTGTTTGGTTGAATGGTTGCGTTTATTTTTGGTTTTTTGTTTCTTTTCTTTCCTTTTTGTCGAACGACAAGAAGTGCAGAATAAGAGACACATAGTTAAGCGAACAAATAAACTTTGTTTACACACAGAAAGATAAACTGGTACTCGGCGTGGTAAAAGATTGTCATAATATCACAAACGACGGCTATTGAGTTTGCTTTGCTGGTGCAGGGAGCGTTTGCTATCTTCGTTACATTCTCTTCGGCATCATCCATCTTCTTGGTTTGGTTTGGTTAGTTTTGGTTCGGCTCCGTTCGGTTCATCGTCTTTTCGTGCCTGCGTTTTTTTCTTCTTCTTTTCATTTCTTTTGCCTCTTTTTTGTTTCAATAATTTTTTTGTTTTTTGTCGCCTCCACCTCGTTTTCGGATGCAAACCAATGGTAAAATAGAATGTAAATATATTTTATTTTAAACTTTGATCATTCGTTTCTTTTTGCTTTGTTTTTGCTCATTCGAGTGTCTACTCAAACCATAGCAAATATCCTTATGATAACGTTAGACATCGACGGGTGAGCATATATGTATGATCTATTTATTTGTCGGGTTGAAAGTATGAAGTATAAGGGAAACAAAGACTGCATTTGAAAGGTGAAGTGTTCATGATTCTCCTCGGTTTATTCGGTTCAGTTTCCTTCATATCGCATCTTTTGTACTCTCGTCAATGTGCTTTCGCTTCGACTGAAGGAGAGTTACGTCGATTTTTTCAACGAAAGGACTTCGTGATATGACAAATTGTTGCTTTCGTTGGTTGAATAAATTCGTATTGGTGCTTTTTATCGCTGAAATTCAAATTTCAAAATATCCCAAATAATATATTTGTCAAGCGGCTCCGTTCAACATTGATGCGCCGATGAATATTTTCTTTTGCCTTACGGTTCGATGCTCATTGAAATCTCATCCACTGGGAATGACATGAACTTGGCCGGTCTGAATAAAGTTCCAAAATGTAATGGATTCTAAACGAAAAACATGTTTTCTCTTGTTTTATTCCAGGAAGCTGAAAGTGCCATAACCGCAATGAATGGACAATGGTTAGGATCAAGATCAATCAGAACAAATTGGGCGACAAGAAAACCACCTGCAACAAAAGCAGAACGTGAGTAAATTTATTGGAATAAAGAAAATAAACGGAATGCTTTTGAACGGATGTCATCACCTCGAACCCACATCATTCATTCTATATCGAATAAATCCTTTGCCTTTTTCTAAAGACTTTCATGAAAAGAAACACTCAAATGAGTGTAGAGCGATACATTTTTTCCGGCAATACGTGCAGCATTCAGTGAATTTTCGTTTTTGTGTCCAGCCTGTATGTCGGTCGGCCTGGGTGTATGATGAAATATGTGGCGCTTGTAATATTTATGGCAAGCAAATATGTGTAATATCGAGAAAAATAGATAATAATAATACTTTCATTTCAAATCATTTATTATTTATGAACACACATCATTTTTGACTTGTTTCCGTTGCTTTTCCGCATCGATTCTATTACCATCAGGGGATTAAATTTGATCTGCTTGATGGGGCAAATTAAATTTTGTATTCATGAAATATTGCAGAAATTTTTTTTTCCCTACATATTCGCGTCAATCTCCGAAAGAATGCCAGAAGATGGAGAGCACATCGATGATGATAACGACAGAGATGTAGAATGGATGAAGGAACGAAAGTGAAAACAGCATTCAAAAACGACTCGATCCAATATTGTTTGAAAGGAATATTGGATGTGCAACAAGCAAATGAAAACGAAAAAAAAACTGTTTTTGAAGATATAAATTCTAGAGAAAATAAAATATTGGTTTAAAAACAATTTCTGCGATGGAAATTTCTTTGATCCGCCCGCTCTATTCGACAATGAATGATGTAATGTGTGCATATTGGAATATATAGTGATGTATCAGTAATTACTGATATTGGAGATGATAGCTGTCTAGATCTATCATTTTCAGATACTGCGAGATAGTCTCTCATCGAGAATTAAATGATGAAGCTCTCTGTCGATTGATTGGGCTGTTGTTTAATATTGAATACGGCCAGAGTGCGATCGCAAAGATTAACACCTCGATGAAGCAGTATGCTAGCCAATTACTGTCAGCTTTTGGCCAATGAACAGTTAACCTATTTTTCCAAATCCTTAGCTTAGCACCGCTTGAAGGCTGATTTCACGAATTATTCACGAATTATTCAATTGATTAATAACAAATATTCTCGAGTAAAATTCATTAATTCAAACTCTTGTTTTTTCCATTATTTTCTCGTTTTCCGCGTTATCACTACGGACGCGGACACTTGAAAGCACGAATATGAATTCGGCCGACGCTTCACCTGGCGACACGGTTTCATTTGTCTTCGCTCCCATCTTTGATTGAATCTTCCATCCCGCCTTCTTTTTTTGAACTGCTTTTTATCTTTTTTTTTCTTCCTCTATCTTGAAACAGCCGATAAGACTCGATGGGTGCTGTAGACCGCAAAAAAAATCATTTCAATCTCGAAATTTCCTTGTTGACTGAGGCCGGGATTTGCCCTTCGAATTTTCTCCCGTGCACTTCACCGCTGTTTACTCGCTTCATTGATGGAAATATGTCCTACCGACTTTGGAAATATTGGACGGCTTTGATAGTTGTTCTGAAGAATTCGAGGTGCACTCTCATCGTTCCGACTTGATTGATTTTCAAAAGCGTAGCGAATCCTTTCTTTGCGACGCACTTAAGTTTGAATATCTTGCTCAGAATGCCGTCGTGATTTTCGTCTTCATTCTTGTCACAGACACCTCTCCACCTCTTCTGGTGCTATTCTTTTCAATGAGTCCATAATAATAAATTCTATCGATAGTCGGGAGTCGAAACCTCTTGCGGAGATTAATTTTGGCCGTAATGTCTTCTCACAGCAGGTGTGGGATTGTATGTCGTTTTGACTTGACGCGCACACATAAGAGAAAGGGAAGAAAAGAACAGAGGGAAAAAAAATGCAAAATCATAAAGCTGCAAACAGAATAAAATAGTCAAATCGGGAGAAATTTCTCGATAAATGAATGACGACAATCCATAACTAGTTGCTGGTCGCTGGTAGCGATTCGCTGTTGACCATAATAGTCGTTTGACTAGACAACCGTTGGGTTTTTTCTGAGCTATACAACACTGTGTAGGCAATTACAATTGCGCTGCATGAATTTTGAATGTAAACCGCTTCTTTATAGATTCATTACAGTGAATTTTACTGCTTCGCATTTCATTTGAATTCGAAATTGTTTTATAATTTTGAAACAGTTAAGATCTAAATGATTATTGTCAAATAAACTTCTTGAAAAGAGAAAAACGAAAGCGGAAGAACTAAAGCGTTTGAAGTCATTTCGTCATATAATGAAAATTTTATGAAAAACGATCTTTCAGTGTCTTACTGTGCGGTAAATTATCCCGAAACGAGCCATCGCTATTTCCATTTTATCCGGTTATTAGCTTTATAACCATGGTCGAGCTCTTATTTCTTTCTCATTTCGTAATTTTTTCACATTTTTTGTTCTGCTGGGTTTTTATATTTTCCTCCGAATTTCTTTTTTTGGCGTTTTCCTCATATTTGTGTGTGTTTTCGATTATTTTGGAATTTCGGGGGGTTCGCTCCAATGAAATATTGCAAGCATTTTCATTTTCATAGTAAAAATATTCGAATTATGTGAGAGTTTTAATTAAAAAGCTCATAATTAAAATGGTTTAAACCATATTTTTTAGATGAGGAAAGTTGAAAGTTTACTTATCAAATAAAATATATTATAGAAAGTTTGTTAGTCGCTGGTACTAGTATCACCATCAGTTGATGTGTGTCGTAGATTATGCAAGTCAGAGAGCGTGTTTATGCCTTGATTACGCGACATGTGTGCGGCGTACGCGGTTCATCAACCGAATTTACTGTTTTTTTTATTGATAGAGCAGAACAAAAAAGGAAAAACAGTCCCGCGAGGTGAAAGACAAAAAGGGTCAACAACAGATTTGAGATTGGATTGGATTCGATTAGCCAACCCTTTGCTGTCCTAGAGTTACACTGCTGAAAGTTAATTTGAATGAAAGAGAGGCACGGAAGTTGCTAGACCATTGACCTGGCACTGAACAATCAGTGTTTGTAATTTTGCGAGATTTTTCACTTATGGTTCATTACGTTCTCTGGACAATACTCATAAAGAGCATTTTTGTTGAAAACCGAAGGAATGACCAATTCGAACTGCGGTGAAGCTAAACAAAATTACTGTTGGCCGAACGAGGGCCTTTGCCACTGCACTGTAAGCTTAATCTTGTAATCTTGAGGGTCAAAAGAATTCGGCTTTGCTGACATATGCAAAGCGAAATGCTAGCAAATTTCTAATGCTGGGACAACGTAAATATCACATGCTAACGCCATTATCTGTGTTGATTCTCCCGCTATCTTTACATGAATTTTGTTCGACCGCACGTTAGCAATGAATACTGAATTAGGGAGCATAATGTGCACCAAATGCATTCTAAAACACAGCAGCAGCGACAAAGGCAACAAAAATAGCGCAAACAGAAAGTATACATTAGAATCGGGGGATATTATTTTAATTTTAAATTTACATATATTGTTATGCACAGCAGTGCCGCCGTGCATACCAACTTTCCTTTTAACCCAGATTATTTTTCTTCTTTCTCTTTGCTTTCATTTGGTTGATGCGATTTTTTTTCATTCAGCTTTTTGGACACTCAAACTTTGTTCTGTTATTATTCATCGTAAACTTTCATCTGTGGACCTCGTAGTTATTCTAAATCTGTAAAAATAGAAAAACGAATCAAAGGGAAAGGAGCTTTAGCACTGCTGGTTCCCACTTGATCTCATGACTGTTAATTAATTGATTACACTGTGAATAAAATATAAATTTCGCGCTCAAACGGCCAATAATCAAATCGAAACGCGTATTATACGAGCACACGTTTATAAAATTCTATTTGAAATTATATTTTTCTCTTGCTATGTTCACATAACCCAAATCGAAAGATATAAGATAAAGATAAAGATATTCCAAAATGGCAAAAGTCGATATAAGAGATTATATCGAAATAAATCAAATAAAACTACCAAATGCACATTACGGATAACTAATTGATTAATTTTAAATTTTCCCCCTTGCCAAAAGTTGATAAACCTCGCTCACGCAGTTTCGGGAGGAAAGGGGACGCTACGGATCAGGGGAAAGAAAAGCGTTGCTAGTGCTACCTGACGAACCAAACCAGTTCCAATTTGCATTTTATGCAGAAAACTGAATTTCATTCGATTGCTCAGCTTTTTTTGACTTTTTCTGTGTTCTAGCCGAGAGCAAGAGAGAGAGAGAGAGAGAGAGAGAGAGAGAGAGAGAGAGAGAGAGAAAAATAGAGAAAGAGAAAGAGAAAGAGAAAGAGAAAGAGAGAGAGACAGAGAGACAGAGAGACAGAAAGAGAAAGAGAAAGAGAGAGAGAGCGAGATATATATGTAGATATATGATATTTGCTAAAATTCAATTCTAATTCGTCAGTTTTCTTTTGCTTCCATTTTTCCAACAGTGAACTCAAAGCCCTTGACCTTTGATGAAGTCTACAATCAAAGTAGCCCGACAAACTGTACAGTATATTGCGGCGGTGTGAATGGTGCATTGTCCGG
>JANSTV010053838.1:0-26055 GCA_027564135.1 Lestremia cinerea
TGAGCTGGTGAATGGGCTTCTAGCGGCACCAATGCTGGACCGTGTGGTAATAGGCCGGCGCTTGCAACCGCAACTAAACCGCACAGAATTACAAACTGTGGAATAGAATTGAATTAGTTGAGCTGTGTTGAGTGTGCTCGAGTGCAGCAACGATTCGCAATGGAAAATGATCTCTTACTTTGAATGCCATTGTTCCTTCGATTGTTTGTTGACTTGACTGAGAACGTCGAACGACTGATACCCTTGTTGATGACCGATTTCCCTTTTATACAAAAATTCACGAAACAATGAGTATGACGTGGACGACGACGATCGCGGATGAAATCATCTGGCGGTGGTTTATTGAGATCCGATTGGTCTGATCGTACAGGTTCATTCTATTCAAGTTGCATTGCAATGCATTCACCAGAATAAGATGGCAAGCATTGCGGTAATTGCATTGAACGCTGGCCAATGGCCATTGCGTTCATGATTCAGCACGATCGCCTTATTGTTTCTCGGTATTTGGTATGTGTATGAGCGTTCGCAGCCCCGCATTCTGCCAGTTGCACATTCGCAGTCAATGTGGATCAAATTCATTCACATGGAAATGTGCAAGTGCATTTTGCCGACAGAAAAAAAAAAAATGTCAGTTATGTTACCTTGGAAGTGAAAGTGAAAAATGTTCGATGCCCGCCGAGCGACGTTGTTGTGGTCGGCGCGGATGAAGTCATGAGAATCAACTGTAGACATTGCGGTGTCTTTGTATGGGCTTCGAATGTGACACTATCCAGTTCCATTCGATAATCTTACATAAATTTTCGGTAACACAGTTTTTCGTGTGTGGTGCTCCAGCACTGGTGCTAAACACGCGTATAGCGATGGCAATGATGCTGACACCAACAACACCGGCCACCACTGTCACAGTCGTCACCGATACTGGACGACTTTGTATCGATTTTTCAGTATAAAAGTCGATCGAAATTCAACATGGTTATCATTCAGCCATTGGCTTTTGTTTTGTAAACAAATCGAATAAGTAATCGGAAAATCATGTTGAAGGTACTTGGTTGACTCGGACTGTGATGTCCAGTGTCCAGTGTGAAATAGTTTTTTATTGAATTTTCTTTGTTTATTCACAGTTTGTTGCTTTGAGTGCTCTTGTGGTTGTTGCCAGCGCAGGATTATTGCCAACCCATCAAGTGGCACACACCGTTGCATTGGCTCCACATGTCGTCGAGCATCATTCACCCGCTCAATACGACTTCTCGTACAGCGTCCATGATCCACACACCGGTGACATCAAACAACAACATGAAGCCCGTCAAGGTGACAACGTTCAAGGATCATACTCATTGGTTGAACCCGATGGTCACCGTCGTACCGTCCACTACACCGCTGATGCTCACAATGGTTTCAACGCTGTCGTCGAACGTGAACCTTTAGTCCACCATCAACAAGCCAAGATTGCTGTTGCTCACGCTCCAGTTGCTCACATTGCTCACGCTCCAGTTGCTCATATTGCTCATGCTCCAGTTGCTCATATTGCTCATGCTCCAGTTGCTCATATTGGACACTCTGCTCAAATTGCTCACATCGGACACGTTCAACCAATTGCTCACATTGGACACGCTGCTCAGATCTCCCACATCGGACATGGTGCTCAAATTGCTCACCTTGGACATGGTGCTCAATATGCTACCCTTCAACATGCTGCTCCAATTGCTCACATTGCACACGCCGCTCCATTGGCTCACCATGGTGCCGTCAGCCACTCAAGCATCACCCACCACGGTAACTTGCACGCTGCTCCAGTTGCCATCGCTCACCAAGCACCAATTGCTCACATTGGACACGCCGCTCAATACGCACACATTGGACACGCTGCTCCATTGACTCTCGCCCACCACGCTGCCCCAATTTCTTTGGCCAGCCACGCTACCGTGACTCATCATGGTGTTCATGGAGGCTTATTGCATTAACTCGAGACATCTCTTTTTCGTTGACGACCCCAATTTACATGCTCATTTTGTATATAACATTTCATGCACTGTTCTTTTCTCTAGAGAAATATTAAAACGAACAAAATTAGAATCATTGTGTTTTTGAATCGAATTTATTTTAGGAAGGATGCCTCTTCAACGATGTCTTCATAACTTTTGGGCTCCGAGCTCATCTCCATCATTCAGTTCGCTTTCAGCTCATCTTTCTACACCTCACATTTTGACCATTCTCGCTCACCCTCCAGGTGACCTAGTCAGGTGACTAGCTCATCTTCCAGCTCATCTTCCAGCTCATCTTCCAGCGCATCTTCCAATTCATCTTCCAACTAATCTTCCAACTCATCTTCCAGTTCATTTTCCTGCTCATATTCCAGCTCATCTTCTAACTCATGCTCCAGCTCATCTTCCAGCTCTTCTTCCAGCTCACCTTTAAACTCATCCCCATTCAATACCCAGTCGATCATGACCATCCGTTGCCTTTCCAATCAACTCTTCTTCGAAATCCTGAACCAAAATAAACGAAGCAATTTCATATAAATCTCAATGATCGCGAAACATAATTTATTTTCATTAAATTCTAACGGATTATTTACAATAAAATAAAGTAAAACGAGTTTAGGAAACAATTGGCTAGGTCAGGTCAAGCATCCGATCAGTAATGATAATTGACGAGGGGGGTTTGGAAAGAGACGTGATTGGGTTGATTTGGGTATTCGGCGAGCTTCTGCGTTGGCGCTGGAACATGCGCATAATGAGCTGGTGCTGCCGTGGAGTAATGAGGAGTGGGCAAGGAATAAGTCTTCTGCGGCTGCTCAACCTTGCTAAGAACAAGCTTGGTAGTAGGCGCTGGCGCATAGTACTTGGTCAATGGAGCCGGCGTAGTGTAGAACTTCGGGATCTTTGGGACGGCGTATTTCGTAACCGGCGTCGGCTGGTAGTAGTTCACTTCCTGTTTTGGTTGATAGTATTTCACTTCTTGTTTTGGCTGGTAGTATTTCACTTCCGGTTTGGATTGGTAGTAAGTCGCTTCCGGTTTGGATTGGTAGTAAGTCGCTTCCGGCTTTGATTGATAGTACTTTGCTTCCGGTTTGGATTGATAGTACTTGGGCTCCGCAGCAGCGTGATAAACCTTGGCGTGTTCAGTTGGAGCGGGCATAGGAATCTTAATGTCGGTGGGCTCACGACGAACAACCGCATTGAAGCCGTTATGCTCATCAGCGGTGTACTCCACAATGCGTTTGAATCCGTCCGAATCGATGAGTTCATATCGTCCTGTAACGGTGTTTCCTTTGCGCGTCTCCGTCTGACTCTTGATGTCACCGGTGTGTTCGTCGTGCACGCTGTAAGCGAACTCGTATTCCGCCGGCGACTCGTGCTCATAGTCAGCCTTTTGATGATGAGGGTCTGCGTTGTAATCCATCGGTAAGGCACTCACTGCCGCTACAGCCGATATGGCGACGAAGAAAACCAACTGAAAGGCCAAAGCAAGAAAAATCAGGAAAACTCTTTCCCAAAATATCCCGAAAGGATACTCACTTTGAAAGCCATCTCCACAAATGCACTGAAACGTTGTGTTTGAATCGAAGCTAGAAACTTGAATGTTAGTAACTCCAGTCGATCTCGTGGCTTTTATATTTGCGAGAAAATCACTTTGCCAAAAAATAATAAAAAAAAACACAAATCTCATTTCATTCGCCAAAAGTTTGCAATCTTTCACTCGGCGCCCCCGAAAACGGTCAAACAAAGCAATCCATCATCGCCAGGAGACAGGCTTTGTTTTGCATATTTCAATAACACACAGCGACATGCGTTCGGTTCGGCCAGCATTCATCCCACCATCGGGCGATATGTCAGCGAGATAGGTTTTACAGTTTGTTGTTTTTTGTTATTGTTGTTGCTACCATCTGACGAGAATTGCGCAACATGCGTTATGCTGCCTCTGTTTCCAGATGCAAAAAAGAAAAAAAAATTGCAGAAAAAAATCAAACCAATTCGCGACGACAGTACCAATCACACCGTTCATTCGGAATGATTTGAAATGAACTTGCACATTTCGATTGGCCGGGGCACGCAAAACAATGCCGCCGCAGCCGTTTTCGGTATGCCATTCAAATTTGCCAGCAATCGCTGGTCTGACAATTGGCAAGTTGGTAATGAACTTCGTCATGACATGGCGCGCGACGGTGGCAAGGCAAGAAAAAAAAAGGAAAGAATTTTTTGGTTCGCATTTTCGGAATGCTTTCACTTTTGCTAATTCTATTAGGCAATTACAGTCGCCCGGGTGATCGCCGCTTGACGACGGCCCGGCCAAAACGGAACGAGCGAAAAAAAAACCCAAACGGTGTTTGTTAAACGGACGAATTATTTCAATTAGGAATTTAACCCAATTCGATTTGTTATGGTTTGTTATTGTGGTTCGGCCTGAAGCGTTTCATTATTTCGATTGAAATTGATAGTGTTTACGTCATTGCATTTGATTGCGGGCGTGCAATGCATTTTAATTGGACTGTGCTCCGAATAATGAGTCAGTGCAAGCGGCTCGATGCGAAAATGAAATGAGTCAGTTTGATGAGGTCGGACCGCGAGTTGATTGAAAGTGATTGGTGTTCAAGCAGACCGGACAAGGCAGGCGAGTGACTTGGAATCGGTTCGTGACCTTGGCCTGGTTGAAGAGTGAGGAGTGATGAGTGATGAGGGAAGACTCATCAGGGATGAGTTAAGAGTGAGGAGAGTGGAGTGAGGAGAGTGGAGTGAGGAGAGTGGAGTTAACAGTGAGGAGAGTGGAATGAGGAGTGAGGAGAGTGGAGTGACGACTCATCAGGGATGAGTTGACAGTGAGGAGTGAGGAATGAGGAGAGTAGAATGTGAGGAGAGTGGAGTGTGAGAAGAGTGGAGTGTGAAGAGAGTACTATGAAAGAGTGAGAAATGACGAATTACGCAAGAAAAACAAACAAGTTCTAAATATGTTGGTTTATTCAAGTCTATCTCTCATGATAACGTCTAAATCAAAAGCCATAAATAATCATTGATACCAATGCTGGTAAACGGTAACCACAGATCCTCTCCAAAACTACACCTCCCCTACCCTAACACGTCACACGTCGCGCGTGTGTATCTACAATAAATAATTTCACTCTGTTTTTGTGCATGTTTCTGCAATGGCGTCTGCGATGCAAACGGAAACGGTGAATGAACGATGAACTAAGTACAATCGGAGTATATTCCTAAAAGCTAATCTGGAATGGATGAATGGACACTCGTCGACGAACACCGTCTGAACGAAGACCATTCATCGCGATTGAATGGAAAATAAATAAAATTCGCACTCAACATGCGGGTGGGTTGCTGAGCTTTCCCTTCGTCTTATCTTAACAATTCGGAGTGAGTTCTCACTTCTTCTGCATCACGCCATTGGAAGCTCTGTGATCAAACCGCGGTCCATTCCTTTTTGGACCAACGGAAAATTTCGCTCGTTTTTGAGCTTTGGAAAACCAATATGGATGACTTCGTTGATGATGAATTTGGTAAAAAAAAAACCGGAGCATTGCTTTGAAACTGATGCCTAATGCGTAATAATCTGACTCATTGGAATTCAATCCAATCAAATCGTCGTCACAGGAGGCGAATAAACCTCCTAGATCTGCTCCCGAACCTCCGTATAATAGCACTTGATGGAAACAAACGGGATGCCAAACTCGAAATCATTGACTGGCCAATACTTGAGATCGGGTATTCGATTCTTGTACTCCTCTTTGACGGCGTAGTAGGCGAATAGCACCGTGGCCGTGTAGGAGGATATGAAAATCAAAATGTGCCACATCGCATGTAAATACGGGAATTTCTCGCCCAGCCAGGAGTCACAATAGAACCGATCGACGACCCAGCACAAAATGGCCAGCGCTAGTACGGCGGCAGTGCGGATGCCCAAGCGATAGACTCGCATAGACGTCTCCCTGGAACACAAAAAACATTCGATGTAAGCTCATTACACGACTGCTATGGAGGGGGATTCCACTCACTCTTTCAGCTCGAAATACAACAAGCCAAACGCCGGAATGACAAGCAACATCAAGGCAAAGGCATTTATGGCTGGCTGCCAAATGGTGAGCGCTGTGCAAATGATCGCGCTAATGCCAATGCATGTGGCAAAAATTTTGCTGAAAAAGAAATTTCAAAAGGAAGAATTAACAGGGAATCCATGATAGCTCGACTGGGATGACCTACCGATTGCCTTTGATGCAACGCGGGAAGAATTTCATGGGATAAAACATTGAGAAGGCTGCAGCGCATACCCACAATATCGCCACTTCATCCAACAGTTGCCCGATGAGACTAAGTGTCGCGTGAAAATATGCCGAACTGAGTCCGACAACAATCAACAGCACCCAAATCACATGAATGCCAGGATTCACGAAATTTCCATAGTCCTTGAACAAATGAATCAAAATTGGCGGCAACAGCAGAAACAGAAAGTTGCTCAACTGAAATGAAAACAAAGCAGGAAATGTTATTGTCGATTCGATGCGATTGCGATAAAACGGAGTGCGATTCAAGTGCGACGGTGTGGTGCGGTGAGGAATGATTTGCGTAAACAAATGATAAAAATTATCATTTGGCGGTTGACTCAGCAGCACTGCGTTCTACGTGAAATGGGTCAATCGACGGTGGTATCGAACCCGAAACGACTCGAAACCGATCGCCTTAGCGGCGGTCATTGCACCCACACTCTGCCACTCACCGTGTTGACGAACTCTGCAATATTCGCTGACACTTTATAGTTCTGCTCGCACCAATCCACCGGAGAACTGCCTCGTTCTAAATGCTCCCAAGTCATCGTGCTGTGACCAACAGCTATTCGGAAGACTCAAACTGAATGACAAAAACGAAAACAAAAACTAGTAAGAACGCTGACGTTGATTTAACTACTGAGAGATCATCGCAAACATCATATTCAAAACTGATAACAACGTCGCACGTTCGAGAATAAATTAAGTTTCATCGGTCGCACACACAAAACGAATCAGTTGTTGACTGTTTGTCTCGTTCAGTCGAAGCGACGCTATTTGTTCAGGTTCATCAAACACACTAAACGGAGATAAGCTTGAATGTATATGACGAGCTGACTGGTCTTTGAAGAATGAAAACTCCTTGTTCTGGGAGGCCGTCAGCGAGCCGAGTGTAAGCGAATAACATCTCCTTTGCGGGAAAGACAAAGAAAGCCTTCAAATCGCCAAAGAATCAAACCGAATCTCAATTGCTTTTGATTGAACGTCTCGTCAATTGCCTTGCCTCGCGCAATTGTAAACAACATCAATTCATGGAAGGCAACTACGACGCGATGATTTGGCCAATTGAACGGTCCCTCTCATTCATGAGTGAGTCACTTTGTCATCCATCGCCGAGCAAACAAAGAACGCACAGCCAGCTTTGAATTTCCATAATTGAAATGACAAAGAAACAGACTCGATGCTCATTAGAATCGTCACGATTGAACTTGAAACGGCGATATCGCACGGAAACGTATATGCACGTAGCGTTGAAAACCCACGCAAAATGCAAAGTGATTAATTCGAATTTCAATTACATAATTTGTGCGAAACAGCAATGACCCTTTTCCGTTTGCACTGAAAATGCCCGAAATCGAACTCACAATTCACCTCGGTTGCGATTTGCTCACATCAGAAATCGCTTATGAGAATCCACCAAAATGAATACATTTGCATCCAAGGCAATTCGAAGAGAGCTTTTCACTTGCACAATCACAGTTGGCTGCCCGATTGCAAACACACGAGCAACATCAACGTTTAAACGGCAGCCTGCAAAAAATTCGTCGAAATGTTCGTGTCGATCGTCCCGCAATACGAATAGACTAATTGCGACTTGTGTTTAACAACAATTCCCATATGATTTGTTTGTTTTGCTTGTGAGAACTCTGC
The DNA here is from genome assembly GCA_027564135.1 of Lestremia cinerea. NCBI lineage: Eukaryota > Metazoa > Arthropoda > Insecta > Diptera > Cecidomyiidae > Lestremia > Lestremia cinerea. The sequence goes on from JANSTV010053838.1 coordinate 7,919, forward strand.
AGTGCAGCATAGCGATACAGTGATGCGTGCGCTTGTGTGCGTTCTGTCAAATGTACGGCGCTGTTTTATCGATCACCAATACACGCACCGGGGCGACCGTATTCGATTCAACTTGGGTTCGGTACGATTCCGAATGTGTGTTCGTTTTGAAGGCGATTTTAGTTGCGACGCACACATGCTGCAGCGTTTAGTGTTGGTTGATTTGGGGAGGATGATGATGCCTTTGCTCCACTCAACTCCTCTCAACGATCCTTCGAGCCAATGAACGGGTCTTCACACAGTTTTTTTTTGTAGAAAATTGTTTTTTTTATTACTGTTTCCAATACAAACTTAAAAAATATTTACATTTAACATTAAATATCCTCGACGAAAATCATAATTGAGAGGAAATGCTTATGTGGTCCGTTCAGTCCGGTCGGTGTTCGCCTGTAGATTTTTCATTGAACGTTCATTGACGCGGCAATGAATGTCATAAAAATGTGTCAATGTTCGGTATCGTTGATGGCCCAATGAATGGCGATTCGTTGTCTCATTGTTCTTCATCGGAGGTGCAACGAAAGCGAACAGAAAGAATAAACGATGAGAGTTCGTAAACGCTTTGGCAAAAATGTGAATGTGAGGTGAGAATTCCCCAGCGAGTTTATTTCTTCTTTCGATCTTGTGAGCATTTGGGACAAAACCATTTTCCTTTTGGTTTTGTGGTCAGGCCGACACAAGCGAAATGGAACCATTCGATGGGGCACTGTGAGAGGGAGAGAATGGAGATTAGTTTTTGTGCGGAGGGGGTGCGCTGGAAGGGAATGACTTACATCTGGATTGTCGCATCCAATCATCTCCCCGTAGGACACTTGCTGGCAGACACAGTAGGTGGGCTCGTTCGGATCCACAGGCATATCGAGCACGTCACTCGGATGCGGTGTGCCATGTCCGGTTGGCTCTGCGGGTGGCTCTTCCGGTTCAACAACTTTTTGCTTTTGGAGGAAATTACGAGAAATTAGCTTGGAATCGGATTGGCGGTGGAAATGAATGAAAATGAACATGCGGCTGACTAAGAGACACTTGACAGGTGAAAGAGAAAGAGCATGCACGGTGGTCGATTGGGGCGGACCATTCAATCGAGAGGTGGAAATGTTCTCAAACAAAACTACGATTCGTCCGAAACCAAATGGACGGTAAAATGGCTCAAGTGGGCCCAGGTGGAAGAGGAGGCTAAATCAAAATAAAAATCAAAATTCTACGCAACGTAAAACAACATCAACCAAAAACGCTAACAACGAAACTACCATCGAAATGAGGATGAGATTTTACCTTTTGAGCCTTGCGCGGTTCTTTTTCTTGATTTACCTTCTGCTTTTTACTAGATTTCGGTGTTTTACCCGCTTCCGGTCGTGCTTCATCTTCGGACGATGGAATCGGTGCTGTACTACCGGAATTACCAGCCCCGCTGGTCGCCCGTTTCTTCTTGGCAGATGATTTTGTGTCTTTAGCTCGTTTCCGACCACCTGCTTCGACATTGAATGAATTGCTGTTAGGAATCGGAATTTAATCGAGATGACGTTTGACTCACGCTTTCCGACAGTTTCCTCTGACTTGCTGTGGGCGGTCAGTGTTTTGTCTTGGATTTCACCTTCGAAACGAGCCAAATCGGAGTCCAAGCGGCGAATGTGTTTGTCCACCAGTTCGTAGGTCTGAATAGCCAATTGAACTTTATCGTCGCCGTACTCTTTGGCTCGATTGAACATATCCTGAATGGTCTTCAATTTATCCTTGCGGACGTCTTCGGGAATGGCCTCCTTCTCCTTGACCAATGTTTTCATGAATTCATCTGCCTTTTCATCAATGGTCTTCATCAGTGTCTGCGCCCGTGAGTCCAATTCGCGCATCAACGTGAAATTCCGCTGCAATTCATTGGGCAGCTGCTCCAAACCTGTCGAAATGAATGAAATTTTATTGAATTTTAGCTTGACGAGAAAATGTCACTTAATTCGCACCGTCCAAATAATGCTCCAAATACAATGCCGATGTCATGGCGGAACAGTTTCTTTGCTCGCTTCGTCAATCAATTCGCAATCAACACTTTGACAACACAATAATATTCGTGTCAAATGGGACTATCACAAAAGGAATCAACAAAAAATGAATTTCACCGAAATCCCGTCAGCGACAACATCAAAATAGACTTTTCCCTTTTTGCACAAACAAACAAATGCTGGTATTCGTTGGCTGTGTGTCTGTCAGTTGAACAGATGCGGATCTGGGTGACCGACCTTCGGCGCCATGATGGTTAGTGGCTGATGGTGCGTTCTCAGTAGCGGCAGACGATCTGACAGCTTTTGGGGGATTCCGTTTATTTTCTTTCGGGACTTTTGGGGAGCTTTAGGAAATTATGAGTCAAAGGAATTTCAATGAGGTTTTTTCAGCAAAAAAAAAACAATTTTCCCGTTTCGTCAAAAAAATTTATTACTTTTTACGCCTCTCGACCCACTCAATAGTATATTTCTATTCACAATTTATTCAATTAATTTTATTTTTTTTTTGGATTTGTTTTTTTTCTTCAAATTACAATAAATAGCAAGGGGTTGTTAAATAATAATAAATTGTTGTTAATTAAAATGATTTGAGAAAGTTCTGTTTCCCTTTCTCTTTCGTAGCCTTGACAGACGAAAAGACGTCCAATTGAAATTCGTTGGCATGAAGTAGCTGGTTGATGGAGCTCGAAACAGAAAGAGATAGACAGAGTGATCCCAAATGACCCTCTGTCCGTCTGTCCAGCACTTGATAGACTATCTGCTCCAGCTCAATTCGTTCCCATCGCTTCCACCTCTCGGGAAAAAAAGCCCCGACCGGGCAATCCACTCATTTTGAAATCCCATCAAGAAACGGAGCAAATCACTTGGCAAAATTACTTCATTTGTTGTTTGTCCAACTGGACATTTCTTTCAAAAACAAAACCAAAAACAAAAAAAAAATAATCAAACAAAAAAAAAACTTGACAATTAGCTTATTTATTTCATTTTGGAATTACTCTTTTCACCTTCAAACGGGTTGATCTTCATTCGACTTCAAATCCCGTTGAAGTAGTTCTTTTAAATTTGTTGTTGATGACGCCGGCGATGCAATTCAATAGTTTCATTTAAATTTGACATTTTGCAAAAAAAAAATGTTTAATTCCATTTCGTTTTAACATTTTCGAGCCCAGCCGACTCAGACTGGGCCGAATCGACTTCTGGTTGCGGGTGATTTGCCAGTGATAACATTTCAATTCATTTATGTTGAGTTTCAAATTGGATTCTTGCATTAATTAATTAATAATAATAATAATAAGAATAATAATAATAATTAATAAATTCATCGTAAAAAAAAAACACACGAATATTTTCTCGCAAATTATTTCCTCGACGATGACAATTGGTTCAATAAGATTTCGTGGATTAGTCTGATTGGCTCTGCGATTCGACGGAGCCGCACGGTTGCCGTTTTGGTGAGAAACGCATCTTACAAAGAGTATGCAGGCGCCTTGTTGCCCCGATTGAATGCAGTCTCTTTGTGAAATTCATAAGTGATGAGCATTTCCTGCGGCAAAGCAAGAGATTCCTTCAATTTTTTGCCGATACTCAAAATCTTATGTTTGTTGTTGTTGGCCGTCCAGATGGCGATCTTGTGCCCTCTCGGACGAATGTTGACCACCGCACCGCAAATATCCTCAGAATACTCGAACGCATCACCGATCAAACACAAAACCAATTCTAACCATAAATTGTCCAGTTCATTTGTTCGGTAGAATTTGCCTAAACTGATAACCCAACGGCCGCCATTTTTGTTTGAGTCGTCCTCCCACATGGGCCGAATGCTGTTCTTGAACAGTGAATAATCGTTGCCGCTTTTGATTTCGGACGCCAATTTGATGTGATTGAAGAGACTCCAAAAGTCCTCGACGGTGTCGAAACTGGCGATTTGATGCTGGCACAACTCCCAGTTTTTGCCCTTCTCGGTCTCGAAGTACCACAGTGTCCATTGGTTCTGCAGCGGATGCTTTATCAGACAGTCGAGCGATGTGACTTCGGACGGATTGCCCGGTGCTGGGGCAGTGGCTGTGGACGATAATATATTGCTTGCTGTGATCACTGTGCCCGTTTGTTGGCTGCTCTCGTTGCCAATTTCGCCCGATTTCACATTCCCATCAATGTTCTGTGTCTGCTTACCAACTTCATCAGCATTCGATTTGGCCATTTTTAATTTGTCGCGATGTTGAATTTATGTGTAGAAAAAAACCCGAAATTTTATGTAACCAAATTTATGTTGCAATCGACAAAATCGACTGGCTTCCTTCAAATAGCGGTGCAAAAAACGATATCCACCAAATGTGTTGCGAATTAAACGACGAAAATTCAATTACGATTTTACGACGAAACGTGTACGTTCGTCAGGCAGCCAATAATATCAGCCAGCCCACTTCAGGTAGAAAGGTTTCTTTTCCAAAAGTCGAATGGAAATTTTCTCCACGCCAAACTGACAGCAAATATAACCTCAATTTAACCAATCAATCTCTGGATCTTTCCACGCAGTCAATCGGTATTGCAGGCACCGACAATCGACAATCGACAATCGACATGACAGTTGCCGTTTTGGTGGGGAAATTTCACGGAAAGCTACCAAAAGAATCTGCTGTCACACGAAAGCGAATTAGCATGGATTTATATATTTCATAACTCGTGCAAGCAGATAGGTGAACACAAGTGTGCGCGATTGGGAATTGAAAATCTTGATCAAATCGACAGGAAAGCGGAGCAAGGCAAAAGAAAATCGAAAATTGTACGCGTTTTTTTTTGTGAATTCTACGAAAACGATTGAAATCAAACATTTTTGGAATGCTGTTCAATTCGGATAATGTGGCAATTATGTTGAGTAGTGATTCGACCGTCGTACAATCGGTGATGGAAATTTGTCAAATTGTGTTAAAGTCTTGACGGAAAATCAGCGAGTAATGCTGTGAATACAACATTCAAGGATTTACAACCACAACAACAGCAACAACAACAACATCAGCAGTAAAGCAACAACCTACTACAATTAAAAATAATTCGATCGAGTGAAACAGAGTGGGAGAGACAGACAGGGCGAACGAACGGGCGCGAAAGAGAGCTGGCGATCAGTGAATTATTACATTTCATTTAATTTTTTGTTTTTTTTTTTGTTTCATTTTGATTTGATTTTCGTTTTACTTTTTCATTTTCATTTTGTTTTTGGATTTGTCGTTTGAAAAAGAAGCGGAAAACAAAACGAAACCAAAAAGAGTAAAGGAAAACGAAAGAGAAAAGAGATAGAAAAAGCAAGAAAACAAAGTACGGAGAGCAAGAATCGCGACAAAAGCGAAAACAAAACACGGCTAAGGCAATTGTCGCAGACAAATTGAAAGCAACAACGAGACAAGAATCAGCCAGTCGATATTAATGTATTATCAGCGTCGGAAGAGGCAATACCACCAATTGACCATACATTGATGATGACCTTATCAACATCGGCCGCAGCAACGACAACAGCAGCTATGAAGAATCCCAACACGACGACGGCATCGGCGACGGCTGTCGCTGTTGCTGCTTCGACTACGGGCGGCGATATTAAGCAGCAATTCAGGTAAATTCGATGGCAGAAATAATGGCAAACATTTCGATGGAAGCGAAATAATGCGCTGTTTAAACAGATGCGGGGACCAAGTGAATGCGATTCGAGCCTCGCTTTTTTTCCCCGTCATTTGTCTCCTTCTTCTTCTTCTTCTTCTTCTTTTTGATTGTTTTTGCCGTTCGAACTCGAACGATTCGCGACCGAAAAGTGACGCAATTAACTGTTGTTTTCAATGGCCATATCGGATATTCGTTTCGTTGCGATTCAATTTGCAATCGATTGACACACAAACTCGCTTGCTCGCTCGCACACAGACACAAACGACAACCCAAACAATGGCATTGTTTTTGTACGCGCTATTTTTATTCAAAATCGAAATCATTCTCGAAATGTTATCTTTTGGCGGTTTGTGGGACTGTGTGAGTGCGAGTATGTGTGTGTGTGTGTGTGAGAGTCAGCTTGTGGTCGATCGGAAATGAACGCCAAGATTGTTTTCGAAACGAGATCATCGAAATCACCCAACAAAATCCATGTCTCGTCTGAATGACAAATTACCGAAAACGTTCGATCGCATTGACGAAATCGAAAGTGATGCTGGTGTGCGTGGGTAGCCGTCGGAAGATTGACAATCGACACGAGACCGCCCGAAAAGCAAATGCGACGCAGATGAGCGAATATTGTGAATTGGTCAAGGATGTTTGTGTTGAGATTGTGCGTTGTAAGGGCTTTGTTGCGTTTCGAGTGTTGTCGAGTTTCGCTATCTTTTGAAATTCACTTTGGATAAAATGCATGACGTTTCGTTTTTTGTCGCGTTTGTTTTATGTGTGTCCAGCGACGCGGCAAAGCAAACAGTCGGAATCACGACAAAGCGCTATTTATAGCATTTCACAATGGCATTACACTTGATGCGCGTGAGTTTCGCTCTATACGTTTGACGTGGGGCGCGTAAAGGTCGCGAAATTGTCGGGAATTTCTAATGAAATTCGATAAAGCTTCAGTCTACAACCGTCATCCCCTTGTCAGTGGAGTGAGTCAGTCGAGTTATTTTAATCCAACACTTTTGTTTTTCCCCATTCCATTCACAGATACATTTACAACTTGGCGAAGCAGTTTGATGCTGAAAAGCAGGCGATAACATCGATCCCGTTAATATTCCAGCCGAAGATTGAGGGATTACGCTTGGAGTTGGTGGATCGTAGTACGACGTTGATGTATCAAACCGAGTACGAGGTTATCGCTCGAAAGTCTCGGGAAATTCTGTGGTTCAAAGGCTATTACGATTTGATTTCGTTGGGAAAACGATTGTGGAAGAAAAACGATGACAAACTGATTGACCGCATCGAGATCGAAGGTCTGATGAGCAATTTGATCATCGAAGGCATTGCCAATTTCAAATCGATCATCGTCCAATTGGAGCAAAAGTATCAACTGGATCTGCGTCACATTGTCGACTTTTCGTTTTTGGACACCTACGAGAAGAACCTGACGATTCACTACAGCAACGGGAGCAATGCCATCGGACTGGTGGTGCCGAACGGCGAGGAAATTGCCGTGGTGGAGAATGGCCATCGCGGCCCATACTCACCGGAGGAGATCAAATACGCAATGGAGACGATTCATGCACTGCTCATTTCCCTGGGCGACCTCCATCGCTATTTCATCGACTTCAATTTCAACATGCCGAAAATCAGCAAGGATTTTGCCGCCAACTACTACTTTGAGGCATTCAAGCTGAGTCCCAAGACGGGCATGGCCCACAACCAACTTGGCACACTTTTCACCGGTCAGAACTACGATCTCGACTCCATCTACCACTATTTGTACTCGCTGGTGTGCCCCGTGCCCTTTGAGCTGAGCGACATCAACGTTGTCAAATTGCTGCAATGCAATTCAGAGTATTTGGAGCAGCTCGAACGCAACGACAAATACGATATGGTCGCTGTACGTGACATCATCTCGCGATACATTTTGATTGTCGACGTGTTTTTCTTCGACAAAGACATTGCCGATTTCAATACGTTGTGCCACTGCATGCTTATCGATTTTCGAAAGATGTTGCAATCGAAGCGCATGGAATTATCGTCGGATGTTATCTACAAAATGACGGCGATTTTGTTTTTCTGTTTGGCCAAATTGAAAATGCTCGGCTCGGCGAAAGTTCATCACTTGCATGCGTTTTTGGTGGCCATTTGTTCTGAGATGATTGCGGCGTTTATTATGAAATTGGAGCAGTTTATTGCGGATCGCAAGGATGCCAATGATAAATTCCAAACGGCATATGGACGACGGTTCGAAGATTTTGAGCGAAACGTTCGAATGGCGCGCGACAATCACAAGAAATATTTGGAGGATAAACCAGCGGGACCGAACGAGACGAATGGGCAGTCTGTCAAAATTCTCGATCATAAATTGTCTGGGGAATCGACCGATCAGAAGGTTGGCACGCGGTCAGACGGTGATTTGGCTGGAGGGAGCAGCGGTCGCGAAAGAGAATCCGATGTTAAATTGTCAGCTTCGTCGCAGGGCAAGAATCGCAAGAAGCAATTGAAGATCCGGAGACGTCGCAAGCGAGTCGCCTCCGATGATTCGGACAGCGAGCTGTCTGACAACGAGGACAGTGAATTGGATTACGAAATGGACACCGACTTCAGTTCGGAGAGTAGCAGCGATGAGGAAGATTCCTGGAATTCGTCCGACGGAGAAGCACACTTTGGAGATCTCAATGGCACGGCTCGCCAAAAGGTATGTTCAAAGACGCAACCTCTGCTAACCGGAAATTAATTGTGTTTTTCTTTGTTTGCTTTCAGCCGAATCTCAATGGAAATGCAAAGGACACTTCCGAGGACGAGGACATTGTCATCGAGGAAGAGGAGTTGATCTACTTGAATGGCAATGGGGCTGTGAACGGGGATAAATCATCAATTTCGAACGGTGCTCTCATCACCGACACGCTGAACAATCTCAATTTGAACTTCCACCTGTCCGAAGGCAGCGACGACTTAATCATCGAAGACGAACAGTTGATTTTCAATGGCAAACCGGATTTTGGTTCGGCCCTTGGATTCGACTCGCAATCGCCGATGAATGGCAACCACGATGGTGAAGACGCCAACACCGATAAACCCGAGAAGCTCCGCTACAAACAGAAATACAACAAGATCGATCCGAACATAATCATCGACTTTGCCAAAACGGAGAGCACGATGCAGGCGCTGAAAGTCATGTTCGATTGGATGCGGGGCAACGGTGACATTCTCATCAATTGCTTCACCACCAATCCCGAGTTTGTCGAGAAGATTTTCGCGCTGTTGAATCACATCAACATCGACATTTTCACGCGCAAAGTCTACTTTGAGCGGGAGTTTATCCGCCAGCGGGAGGTTCGCGAGAATTTACGCATGCTGTTTGACATTCGCACGACAATTCCCCTGCAGGAGGACGTTCTACTGAAGGAATTCTCCGTCATGGATCACAGCCAGCACAGCATCGACTGGGCAGTGCCGCTCAAGTTGAAAATCACCGATCGCGAAGAGACCATTTTGCGCATCTTCAAATTCATCGATTTCGGTTTTGTTTTGTGCAAAATGAAAAAATTCAAATACAACTTCTGTTCGCGATCGCGCCGTTTCATTCAGGTGGCGGGCGCTAAGAAGAGTGCCCGAACTCGGACACGGAATCGCACACGTTCGAAGACCTATGAAACACGTCGACGGGGGCGCGGTCGGAATGGTGGTCGAAATGGGGTGGCGAATGAAAGTTCACGCAATTCAAGCGTCGGCCGACGAGATGTGGCACCGGCGACTGTCTTGACGACCAGCAGCAATGACGAAGATCGTGATGTTGAGGATGTCGATCGTAAGACGAGCTGCCTGAAAAAGGGATATTTGAAGAATCGCAATGTGCTCGTCGCAAAGCCACCGACTGGTGCAGAGGACAACAAGAACGATCGCAACGGAGACAAGAAGTTTCAGGCGGACAAGCACGAGATCATGGGAAAGCTCTGGCTGCAGCATGAGATCCAAACGCTTGAAGCGAAAATCTCAAAGAAACCGTTGATTTTGACACCTTACCTTGTCGTCGATACCAAGTCGCTGATTTTCCACTTGCCGATCGTTCGGAATTTGGTCAAGGCCAAGAGATTCGTTGTGTTGATCCCGAATGCTGGTGAGTTCACTTTTCGATAAGCGTTTTTGGGCATTTCCTAAAAAAAATTCCAACAAAAATTTTCAGTCCTCGCCGAGCTGGATGATTTGAAGAAGACCACAGAGGCCGCCCGAAACACAATCCGTTGGCTGGAACAGGAGTTCACCAAAGGCAGTCGATTCATTCGCTTGCAGCGCAACAACGAAAGCTTAGCCCTGTCGTTGATCAAGGTGCCGAAGAAATTGGGTAAGTTCGCACCGCACACCAGCACCGTCCACGGGGAACTAACGACCTCCTCCTCTCTCAACAGATCGCGAAACATCCACATTCATGCAAGTCGTGCAATTCTGCAATTTCATGAATGAAACGCATCATGGCACCGCAAGCGATCAGCTGGCCGACAACGAGCGCCCGAACGTGGTGACATTGTTGACCGGCGACAAATTGGCCGAACGGAAATCATCGAATTTCAGCTACACCGGCATCATGAACGCAGTATCGATAAATTTCGAACAAATCACCACCTTTTACGCGAAATACAAAAAGAAATGAAAAAACCAACGGACATAACGAAACCGGTACAAATTCGAACGATGAAAATTTGGTATTCAAATTGTTGCCAGCAACACTCACACTCACCACACTCTTGAGGATAAGAAGAATTGAATGAAACATGCGCGTCGAATGGGAGGCTCTTGCAAACGCCAATTCAACAACAATTCTCAACAATCAACAAATCAAATTGCCTGAGACGCCACACGCAAAACACATGTCGAAATGTAAACAAAAAATTTATGTTAAGCCCGAAGGGAGCGCAGCTGATGGACGGACGAACGAACGGGAGGGGAGGAGGGAATGTCCGATACGATGCAATTGGGATCGATCGTAACCGAAAATTTTGCAACAATTTTTCGGTTTGGCAAAACACGCGCCATTCCCCCCTCAGACCCCTCCCCCAACGTAGTGATGAATAGAACGACGACGACGACGACTACGATGACAGCGCGGATTCTCAAAACAAAATCAACCTAGAAAATGCAAGCCAACAACTGATGAAAATTTGATTAGCCAACGCATGCCCACACGTTTGGGATGTGTCGTGGCAATCCGGTACCGAGCAGCTGTGGCAAATTTATCGATCGCAAGACGCAACCCCATGCACACGTAGGCGCCTGAATTAAATCCAACAAATACATTGCCGGGCTCGAGCAGGCCCGATGCAATGATGCCGTTTGAATGAAATGCGTGTGCATGCGTTGCGCACGACTGTAACGGGTCGTTGCATTCGACATTTGCACACAAAAAATACTCTCGCACGGACTTTAATCAAAAACAAACACATTCAATGTTCAATGCATTCTCGTTTCGAATATTATCATTCAATCAACATTTCCTCAATTCAATGTGTTTTGCGGCTTCTCATCAGCCGGCTGTTTGCCAACCAACATGCAAATTCAAGCCAGAGATTTATGAATTAAAAACTTTGCCGAATGAATCGAATATATATAATTTATATTTCGTCGTGCTCAATGCTGGATAAATTTACCAACAACCAACAAATTGGGGAATATCAAAGAAATCAAGCAAAAAACAAGCAAATGAAGAAAAAAAAAATGAAAAAAAAATCTAAAAAAATCTAAAAAAAAAACTTGGGGGAAAAAAATATCATAAATAATCGTAGCGATAATAATCGATTAATTTCAGTCTCTTCTCATATCCATTTTCGTTTTTGTTTAGCGCCATTCAATCCGTCCCGCGTGCGATGGGACATTTTGTCTTTTTGTTCGGTTCAACGTAATGGATTAGCCTCTAAAATAGCATTAAATGGACATTCTGACGTGAGACAATCGTCACATTGGTTTTCCTTTAATTTTCCGCTGAAAATACCTTCCTTTCAATCAATAAAACTTCAATTCATTTATCAGAGTTGCCTTTCATTAATTTGCCTTGCAGGAAATGGCCAAACGTCACCACTTGCCAAAACCAAAGCAGCCCACAGTCGACGCACCTCCATTGACTCACTCCGAGCATTCCGCGACTCGGTGATGTCATCTCCCGAGGTGAAACTCATCACGACACTGACGTCATGTGGCGTCATCAACCGACGCTGCTACTGGCAAGTGGCACTCATCAGACTGGTTGGCAGCTTCCGCTGAGAATCAACTGAATGAAACAAACTCCATGGATTTTTCGTTGACAAAGAAATTGGATTTTATTAATTCGAAATGAGCTTAAAATATCGATTCACAAAACACGCTCGCATCAAACGAATCTGAGTTCATTAAATAAAACTAACGGTAAAACTACAATAATACAATTGCTCGCCATTGAATCCGTTCTATTTACACGTCGATACGTCGATCATTGGCTGGCTGCCTCGAAATCGAACCAATTCAACTATTTAATAGTTACATAAAGATTTTCGGTTAAAAGGCCCCAAAGCGGTGCTGGCGGCTGACGACGACCGCTTCGATATTTTATCGATATCGCCGTGGCTGATGCTGAGAATTTCGCTTGCCATTCAGATGAGTCAGCTGAATCGTACGTATCGAATTTGAATTGCACAAATAAATTAGAAGTAATCGTAACGACATGTGCCCACCCGGTGAGTTGGCCGGAGGGGGATTTCGATGACGGTGGTTAGACGTCCGCCGAAGGTCGTCTCGGGTGATTCATGCCTGTGTTGAGTCGTTACGATGTCGATGGGTTCCTGTCGTTGTTCGTCCTTAGGCCAAGGCCGCTTCGACTTTGATTTTCGCTCGGCGACAAATGTGCAACGCAATCTCGCCGCACTTGACTGATTTGAACAGTTTGACCGCTTCCTCGTGGGACAAATCGTGACACACTTGTCCGTTGACAGCTAGAATCTCGTCGCCGGCCTTCAATCGGCTATCTTCAGCTGCCTGACCCGTGGGCAGGATGCTTTTGATGAAAATCCCGACTGCACCGGTGTCATTCCCTCCGACAACGGTGAATCCGAGCTTTTTCTTGCCCGGACCCTTCTCATACACCACCGTGTGGAATGAACACAGTCCGTTTTTCGGTCGTCTCGGCAGCGTGCAGTAATTACCAGCGGTCGATTCCAACAGTTTTGATTTCATCGCCGTTTTAACTTCGCGCCTCTTCGAAGGATCGTCGTTCGAGTTGATTGAAATCAAATTAAGACTAAGCTTTTCGTCGTCGCACAAATTGAAAGTGCTTTTCGCCAGCATTTTCTTGTACGGTGAAAGTAATGGGGTTGCTATCGTGGGTGGTTCCACTTCCGGTTCGGCTGGAACACTCGTTTCACTGCTTATGTCAATCACGGACTGCTGTTGCTGCTTGCCGATGAGTGATCGCCGGAAGAGCTTGTTCGACATGCTCGAGTATGAGGTGAGATTCTTCTGGAATTGCGGCGAACGTTTCTTCACCGGCGATGAAGGCATTCCCAGAGAACTTGGACCGTCAGCAGCTGCTTCCGCTGAACGCATTACAGATAGAAGATTCTTGTTGCGTCTCGTGCCCAGCGTGTTGTATTTGTTGCCGTCGATTCTGTGAGGGAAGAGGATGACGTGTTTTAGTGATTGATTCGAGAGTCTTATAGCTTGCGGGATACTCACTTCAAAGCTGTCGAGGCAAACTCATTGAAACTTTTTTCGGTTCGTCCGCTGTCACCATCGAGATCCGTCAAATATGAGTCAATCGATTTATTGCGAGTCTTCTCTTGTGAATTGGTCGCATAACGACAAATGACAAGGTCGATTTCGCATTGATCAGTTCCTTTGGTACTGTTCGCCAACAGTTCCTGGACTTGAACGATTGTCAAACCGCGCAAACAACGTCCCATTATGTTGACGACTTCGTCGCCGAGGCGAATGGTGCCCTCTCTGTGGATAAATCGAGAATGGATAAGTTGAATTGTCCGCCATCGCAACGGTGTCTCGTCACTCACCTGTCCACTCTGCCACCAGACACTATGTTGGCCACCTCATAGCCGACACGCTTGTTGTGCACGTCACTGCGAATGGTCTTTACGCCAAAGCCCAAGCTTCGATCTGTCGCATGCTCGTTGATGCAAATCCGCACGAATTTGAATTCGAATTTGGCATTAACGTCGGTGTTGATCGCTCGGGTTGAATGATGCGCCTGCGTGGAAGCCTTCAAGTACTTTTGCAAGGAGAAAACGCTCTCATCCCGATTGCTGTTGTAGGATCCAGCATCGGTGAACACTTCATCCGTTTCAATGATGGACGACTGGCCAGATTCGTTGACGAGAATGCCGGAATCGGTGTCTTCGCATCCAACCAAAAGATCCTCCTTAATGGGCGGCTCCTTAAACGTCATCGGTTCATTGGCCATCTCCTCCTTCAACTCGGAAGTGACTCGCTTTTGTGATTTCTGGAAGTTCTTGAAAGTCTGCCGGAAATCATCCAGTCCCGGCAGATTTCCATAGCTCAAACTTCGTCGACTCTTCGACACCTTGGAGATTTCAAAGTCGCTCTCGTGATTTGGCATCGTCTCGTTGGCCAACACCGAACCATTCATCTCAGTCGGAACGGGTTTCCCGCTGGAATTATTGACGATTCGCGAGAATAACTTCTGCGTTCCCTTCGAAACGCACTTGATCTTCTCCGAAAACCCCGCCATGTTGTTCTTCTTGCCAATCGGCGAAGCAGCATACAGTCTCGGTTCGAGGATATCCTCCACGGATTTCGTGGTCAACTTCGAGAAACCGTAGGTTTCTTCGTGACTCGCCGCAGTCACATGCAATTTTGTTGAATGAAAATTTGAAGTCACCGCCTCGCTGACCTTCGGTTTGACAGAACCATTCGAACTGTCGAAGGTGTCACCCGAATAATCACTGCCCGAACTCGAACCGACCTCGTCCGCCGTCAAATACAGAAAATCATCCACCGATTTGTAATGCGGCAAACTGTAATTATCCGCTATTTTTGGTTTGTAACAACTCAGTCTTGTGTTGGCCAATGGATTGCGTTTTTCACGATACGAAATTGTACCACTTTTTGCGCATTCAAAACTGTTGATTTGCTTGTCAAAATCCCAGATGGGCTGATGGCTGGACGGGTATTTTGTTCGGATTGGAACGTCTGTTTTGGTTTCGCTGGTGGGCTGTTCGGCAGCGGCCACACTTTGCAGCAAGTGTTTGCTCGTTCCGGACGATATTGTCGAGAAGAGGGGTGAACGCAGCGACTTGTTTTTTATGCGAATCGGTGAAATATATCGGCAACTTTTCGTTGCGGAAACCGGTGGCTTGTGATTCTCAATGATTTTCCCTTCTTGAATGTTGTAACAGTTTGGACTGGTGTGCAATCGCTTCTTCGCAAAGTTCAATGATGAGGCATCTGAAATGGAGAACAAACGAGTGGATTAGTCCTGGGTCACCTTCGATCTGAGCTGCTGAGGTGGTTTACGTTCAAAAACATTGATTCAGGAGGAGGAAAGGAACGCTCTCAACAAACTCACAACATTTCCCAAACACTCGTTCGACTCTCATCCACACACTGAAAGCGTCTCATTCAAACTGAGCTCCAACGAAAAAGAATGACGCAAACATGGTTGTTTGTCGCGCGAAACTGCGCTTGCAATAATCTTATCGCGTGCGTTGATTCGTTATTTCCCATTTTTTTTTTCGCCTTTGATTCCGCTCGGTTTGGCTTTGCTATCGCTGCCGCAATGAGTCATTCACATCCACTCTGAACTATATATTCTCAACACGAATGATTGGCATCGTCTCCCCCACTGTGTCAATGATAATTTGCAATGCGACTGGTCATTGTTAGAGCACAGAGTGATGGTTGCGCGAGCACGATGATCGTAGATAAGCCCGGGAGATGTGTACTAAACCCGAACCGCTTTCGTTGTGGGAATGTGATTTTATTTCGACGACTGCAAGTGACGAAGACCACGCAATGAAACGAAACGTTTTCGGCAAACCAATGACACTCGTCGAGGGCTTGTCTGAAGGATTGCTGTAAGGTTGCCGTTACGCAATTGAGCATTCAGTGTCGAAGCGCGCCCCAAGGCACACCATCTTTGGAATGAACCGAGAAGCTCGGCCACACACAAAATGTTTTAATTGTTCGCCCCGGTGCGCGCGCGCACACACACAGCGCATCATCCAAAAGAGGTGGATCGTTTGATGGAGCTCGCCATCGCGCGCACATCTTCAAAAGACGTCTTCGTCGGCATTCAATTACGGATTACCCTCGGGGAGAACGTCATTGTGAATGCACAATCGTCGATCGGTGAGCGTCCTTCGAAGGTTCAAACGAGATTCGGCCCTTGCTTTCGCATGCAACGCATTCAGCCCGAATGAACGAACAAAGACAAAACCAAACACTCGTCAACCGGAAACAGATTATTCCACTCAATTTGCGTGCCATTTTTGATCGTTGCAATGCAAACTGCTGTGCCTTGGCGGCGTAATCAACGTGAAATGATCGATTTCGAAATTGTTGAATGGCCAGACGACGCTTGGCTGATCGATATCGTCGCGGTGGGACTGGTTGCTGTTGGCTTTGTTTGAAGACTTTCAGGCCATTTGTTTGATGCTCACCGACCTTGATCCTCGATGATGATTACGTATAACGGTTATTCCTCTTGCGGCGACTCTCTGCTCTCCACGCGTCGTTGAAAATGCCTTCGTTTGCAGCAAAAGCAATGACGATAGATTTCCGGAAAGGCCATTTCGCTCAACGACCTCTGTCGTATCACACCAAAGACCATCCGAAATGTACTTCCGCAACCGATAAATCGCTCATGCTTTTGTTGTAAAACACCAAAATGCCTCAAATCCGATACGAAATGACATAATTTCGACAATGAATTATCTTCGACACGAATGGCCGATTCATAATGACCAATTCATTCGTGTTTCAACGGCGTGTTTTGTGTTTTATGTTTTTTCGAACCGGAGGATTAACCGAAAAGCCATGTTTCTGCCCAGCCAGTCGAGTAGGCTCTCGTCTCATCCATCTGGGTGGGTGGATTTCAGCATTTTAATCTTTCAATCGTTATTCACTCGAAGATAAATTATTTTAATGATTTTTTTTCGGTTTGGAAAAACTCTTGCGAGGAGTTGACCGATTGATTGCATTCGCCTTTGTTCACCATTCGGTCGGTTGATGAGCGACACAGACAGCCTGTGGGTGCCGCTGGACGGTCAGAGAGGATGTACAATGCACATTCCAAGCGATTTTCGGGCATCCGGCTGAGTCATTCGCAGTGCATCGTCCGAATCACCTCAAGGAACATGTGGGCGGATAAGAATCAACGGTGAATAACGCGTGCCGATGAATAAAAAACGGTAAAAAACGCGTCTTGTCATGCACTTCTAATCCATTGCACGACCAAACATCAGAAGAAAAAAACAACAAAAAACTTAATTTATCTCGCAAGTCGAAATATTTCACCGATAAATTAATCTCCAATTTGTATTCAAATTAATGGATGAGTCGAGCCTACACACGCGGTGCGCGCGCTTGAACCCAAATGTGAATGGCATAGTTTCACGATGACACAGTCGCGGTCCCCATTTTAAAATGGCTAATGATTCATTTCGATGAAAATATTATTGCAATTTCGAATAAACATTGCGAAAATGGCCATCTGTCACACGTTTTGCGCGCACCATCAAGTCGACTCTTTGAAAAATACGATGAAAAACGCGTCGACGTTCGAGGTCAAATTGCAAATGAAATGTCGTCGAGACGGGCGTTTTTTGCTCGTTGCGTTTTGAGCTCGTCAATAACGCACGTTTGTGCGATCTCCGGACGGTTTGAAGGTGCAATCAAATGACGCGCTTTCAACGATTAACGATTGAGGAGTGGATAATTGCCAGAGCTATGATAATTGCACACGGAACTGATGGATGAATTGTTGGTGCGAGGTGCAATCTATCAGTTCAGTTTTGCAAGCAGCATCGAAAGTTAATGCGATGATGTCTTGTAATGCGCCACTTAATGCGTTATGTGTCGGAGCCAGCTGATTGGACGGACCGCTTGTTTGAACGTTTACCTACTTTTACCGACTTCGCATTAGCTCGATTTCTTTTCTCGAAATTGCTTAATTAAAACCATTTGGATTTTCGACGAAAGCGACAAATGATGTGTCGACCATTTCATGCGACAGTTTTATGGACTACAGGTTTCTCTCTCACTCTCTCTCAACGTCCCTTTCACTCCACACTCGCCCCCATCGTCCTGAAAGTATCGAAAAACACTCACCAATTCGTGATCTCCTCAGAGTCGTTGCATTCCCCGGCACTGTTGCTGGCGTAACACTGCCAATGTGATTGTTGACCGGTGTCTGTGGCAACGACAATGGCTCTCCGGTGTCACTCGGTCGACTGGTGTAATACCTCAAAATATCGC
>JANSTV010053839.1:0-13381 GCA_027564135.1 Lestremia cinerea
AGATGAAGCTACCACTGGCATGAACAAACCTCGAATGATGACCGAGTAGTGGGCTTCCTCCGGACCCACGGATGCCTGCAAGACACAATCGTTTTTGAAAATACAATAATGTATCGGTCCGTTGATTCGACCCCATCCACGAATTACCGGGTGATTCAGGGGGAAGAGGGGCAGAGAATGTGATCTCGACCGATGAAACGGTCCTCACGCCGGAAAATGATGGAAGCAGAAGCTTCAAGGGAAACAGCATCGGCGATTTTGACACACCTTCGTTAGTCTCGTGCCGATTATTTGAAATATGAATTCGATGTTTGAATTTCGATTGAAAGTTGATATTCGAATTGGAATTGCGTGGAAAGGTTCTGGCGTCCAGTTCACCGGAATGAATGTGACTGATGGAGGGATTGTGATTTCCGGCAATCGAAGACGTTGTTTTAATTGAAGAGTGGCTAGTTGACAAAGATGCCGGCAAATTAGAGACTGTGTCGAAGGTCGAGTCCATAAACAACCAATTTTGATAAATGCACTTTGTTGAAATCCTCGTCGCAATCTTGAGCTTCTGGAGTCCGACGATTTGAGCGCATCGAACCAATAATTGATTTGCCTCTGACTAATTTCCAGATAATTTGAGAATCGTTCGATTCCACATATCGATTCGGTCCTCACCAAAGTGATCAATTTGTCAAGCAGAGAGTTATTTTCGTTGCGGAAAGGCCAAAATGGGTTGTTCAAAGCTTTTAACGGTCTTCCTCGTCGTCATCAGAGGTGTGCATAGTATACCATAGTCGAGCTTTTTGTTGTTACTCTCGAATACCAAAAAAACAAGCAGTCTTCGAGAATACAAAAAAAAAAAAAAAAAAATGGTGCTCGACAATACCGAAAAGAAATGGTACTCTTGAATAATTTGATTATTATTATTATTAGGAATTTCTTTCAATTTGATTCAATTTAATTACATATATATTCACCTTCACACCTCTGGTCGTCATTGCGATGACACAAACCAGTTTGACATCATCAGACTACAATGTAGTCGATGGACAAAACCGGTTTCTAGATTAACAAAAAGCATTTGAACAGAATTTAAAGGCGAATCAATAATTCTTGGCCAAAAGCCATTCAAATAATTCTGTTAAGCTCAAATTTTAGCAATCAAACTACATTTTTCTCAAGGACGTTTCTATTGATTGTTGTGTTCCGAATCGTCCAACGAATTAAGAGAGTCGGTTCGTATGCAAACAACTCAGTAGCGTATTGCGAAGCAAGCAAACAGGAGGCAATCGGGAGCGTGGAAGTCGGTCGTGAAATAGTGTTCGCCATTTCAGTTTAGATCACGCGAGACGTGCGACTCGTTTTGTATATTTTTCAAAAAAAAAAAAACGACATAAAAATAATTATATATAAATTACTCCGCAACGAAGCGGTCCAGGTGTGCGTCTGTTGGTGTTCGGCGTTTGGTGCAAAGACGTCGGCAAATAATTTCGATAGAGCATTGCAAACTGCCTCTCAATAAAACTTACAATTCGCTTGAGTCCAGATGACGCGCTACAAGCAAGCCGGTTTCGCCGATGAAGACACCAGCAACATTGGACCACGCTCGATCCATTTGAATGAGACTGCAACGACTCCAACCATGCACACACGAGATCATACTACAACTGTAAGTTAGAACAGAATATGAGCGTCTCTCTTCGATGGTGTTGGAAGGTGTTCAGATCGTTTCGAAGCTCGAACGCGTTCCCGCAGTATTTTCAAGTCACTTGAAAACACGATCGAATGGCCAAGCCAGAGATAGAGCGCCAAATCATTCAAAATGCATCATTCCATTGAGAATGATTTCCACTTCTATTTGTTGAAAACAGGGTGTATCTTTGTGGCGAGCACGCACAAAGCTGGAGAGAGCGTTACTTATCATCATTTATATATTGTCGCTAATGTGTTTGATATTGATTTTCGCTTGGATGTCAAGTGGCAACAGTTCAGAACGTGGGCCTGCAAAAATACTGCATACCGAACCGCACAATGAAAGCAAGTAACCTATGACCTTTCCATAACAAGGATGCGGAGCGGAGCCTAAATGAGCTCCGCATCCCTGTTCTATAATTGCACTTTGAGATCACCGATTATGTTTCCATTTTCATTTTGATTCGTTCAGCTTGCCTCAAGGAGCCGTGCATACATCCATCGAGCGAGATATTGCGATCGATCGATCAGTCTGTCAACCCGTGCGATGATTTCTACGCATTTGCCTGTAATCAATGGATTAAAAACAATCCGATACCCGATGGCAAATCGACGTGGGGCACTTACGGCAAGTTGGTGCAGCGCAACCAGTTGGTTCTGAAGAAGGTTCTGGAACGTCCGTTGTCATCGTTCAAATCGAAAGCGGAGAAAAAAGCCAAACTGTATTATCAATCGTGCTTGGATGAAGATGGAACCATGGAAAACTTGGGAGCGCAACCGATGCTGCAATTGCTGCAACAAATCGGTGGATGGAATGTGAGCGTTGCAACGGTGACGGATGAAATGAAAACCACTACCGTTAAGTTTAATGTGAGCAGTTGGTCGCTTGAGACTACACTGAAACTGCTGCAAAACAAGTACAATATGGGCGGCTTGTTCAACTGGGCGGTGGGAGAGGACGATCGCAATTCCAGCCGCTATGTCATCCAGATCGACCAGGGTGGCCTGGTTCTGCCGACCAAGGAAAATTATTTGAATAAACACGCCCATGGTAAAGTGCTCGCAGCCTATTTGGATTTCATGACCAAAGTTTCAGTGCTGCTTGGGGCCGATGAGGCCGATGCCAAGACTCAAATGCAGGCAGTTATCGACTTTGAAACCAGATTGGCTGAGATTACTGCGTCTTCAGGTGAGTCAATGCGATGGTCTCGTCTCGTTCATCTCATTCAACTAACTTGCTTCGATTTCAGACGAAAGACTCGATGAGGAAAGATTGTATTATTCAATGACACTGAGAAAGCTCCAGGAACTGGCACCATTCATCGACTGGCGAGCACATTTCGATGATGCGATGCGCATTGTCAAGCGCAAGGTTACTGAAAATGAACGTGTTGTCGTTTATGCGCCACACTACTTGGAGAAGTTGACGGGAATCATTCGCGAGTACAATGCAACGTCCGACGGGAAAATGTAAGTAGCTTGCATCAGCTCCCTCTCACTCTCTCTCGGGGTGTGTTTCACAAGGTATTGATCCTCCCAAAGTGTCATCAACAACTACTTGGTGTGGCAGACAGTCAGATCGTTCACGGCGTGTCTATCAAAGCCGTTCCGCGATGCGTACAAAGGACTGCGAAAGGCTCTGATTGGTTTCGATAATGATGAGGAGCCTTGGCGCTACTGTGTCTCGGACGCGGACAATGCCATTGGCTTTGCGATCGGAGCAATGTTCGTGCGGGAGGTTTTCCGCGGAGAAGCGAAAACCCAAGCCGAAGGCATGATGAATGAAGTGCGATCAGCGTTCAAGCAAAACTTGAAAAATCTCGACTGGATGGATGCCGAAACTCGTTTGCTGGCCGGAGAGAAAGCCGATGCCATGTCGGACATGATTGGCTTCCCGGATTACATTTTGAATCCGCAGCAGCTCGACGAACGTTACAAAGGCATTGAGATCGACCCGAACAGGTATTTTGTGAACAACATGCGCCTGAATGCTTACAATATGAAAAACAACTTGGAGAAAATCGACCAGCCGGTCGACAAGACCAAATGGGGCATAACGCCGTCCACGGTGAATGCCTATTACACCCCAACCAAGAACCAAATTGTATTCCCGGCTGGCATTTTACAACTTCCAATCTACGATTTGGCTAATCCGAAGAGTTTGAATTTCGGCGGAATGGGTGTGGTCATGGGCCACGAATTGACCCACGCGTTTGATGATCAAGGTCGCGAGTACGACAAGTTCGGTAATGTGCATCAATGGTGGACAAAACAATCGATAGAGCGATTCAAGGAGAGGGCCAATTGCTTCATCAAACAGTACGATCATTACGAAATCAATGGAAAACACTTGAACGGGAAACGAACCTTGGGTAAGGACCGCTGATGAGCGAATGCTCGGTGTTGCTCAATTCAGTCGACTCAACATTTTTTCTGCCGATTTCAGGTGAGAACATTGCCGATAATGGTGGACTCAAGGTGGCTTATAACGCATACATTCGGTCAAGGAACGAGACTGAAATGGATGTTCTTCCGTTGCCTGGCCTCAATATGACGCATCGTCAATTGTTCTTCGTCTCCTTTGCACAGGTAATGAACCCTAGCCATTGGTGTCTGCCAGGGCAGACGAAATGGAAATTGGGTTTTCCACATGGAGCATGATCGGCGATGTCGATTCAATGTTGATCATGATGAATTGCGCCTGCTCGGCCTGATGAGAACTGAATGTAGCGTTTTACTCCCCAGAGATTCAAAATCTCTTTCGTCACGTCTGGGCCGAGAAAACTAGCGATTGTCAGGCCAGTTATGAGGAATTCGGACTCGGAGAAACTCAAACAGATTCTCGTCTTGCTCGAATGCTAGCGATGATCCTAACACCGTCAGAACTGACGTAGAATTGAAACTTACATATATCTTCTATTGCAGGGCTGGTGTTCAGCTGGCACGGATGAAGCAACGAACCTTCAAATCGAAATGGATCCTACTTCACCACCGAGATTCCGGGTCATTGGAACGTTGTCGAATCTAAAAGAATTTTCAAATGAATTTCATTGTCCAGTTGGTGCGGGAATGAACCCCAAACAGAAATGTGGAGTTTGGTAGAAATTAACAACAGAACGCGTGAGGTCATATAGCAGAGAATCGTATGGCATCTGGAAGACAAGGGCCACTTATGAATGACCAAAACTAAGAAGAAAACAATTCGAATCATAAAAGCGATTAGTAATTATTAGACATTTTTATTTTTGACAATACGGCGGACCGGACCAGCCGCAAGACCAGCTGCGAGCCAGCGTTGCGAGAAAGTAATTCATTAGAACATTCATCACGCTGACGGATCACTATTGGCCTCAAAATCGAAAAGCAGTGTTGGACGAGAAATAGTAGCGACAACTCGGACCGCTGATCCGGTTTGCGTGAGCTCAAATTCTGTTTTGGAATGATTCTTGGCCCTAGATCCTCGCAGAGAGGGAGTTTATCAATTTTCAAGTGCTTTGGCTTGGAAGTGTTGTGAATCATCATGATTCCAAAAAGTCAATCATGGACATGCGGGCTTGAGAGCGCAATGATCGAGTGTCACAGATATGAAAGAGATCTTCATTCTAAGCTATATAAATCAGGGATGCGGAACAGCGGACTCCGGAGCAGATACTTGTGAAATAACGTAAGGAAGAGATCCAAATAAAACCATCAATGATATTTGAGGATACAATTATGAAACTCAATGATGTTCCGAACGGGGTTGCATTCATTTGAGTTCAAAACAAAAAAGGATCGCAAATTGATCACAAATTTATGATAAATCAAACAACGTGAGGATAAACAATATGATATTCGATATTCGATGATATGGCCAAATGTGTTGGATAAAATGCGTTGGTTGAGTGATGGAATGAATTGGTCAAAATAAAACATCGATCTCGCTATTTTGAATAATTTTAATTGTTTACTTTCTTAGACGTGAATTTCATCTACAAAAAACGTATGGATTCGGACGAGTTGCAAAATTCATTTCAATTCCGTCGAAGGTAATTCAACGATGAGTTTTCATAAATTTGTGATTCATCTGAGATTTGCCCTCAAATGTAGGCAACCGTGCATCAAAACATCATGATTTTGTGATCCGCGATGATACTTTGATACACGGTTGCCTACATTTGAGGGCAAATCTCAAATGAATCACAAATTTATGATATTTATTGATATTTTGTGATAGTTATTTAATCAGGTGGTTTGGTTGTGCGGTCTATTCTGCATTCATTTATTTCTCTCTCATTCATAATTGGCCATTGGGTAATGATTGGTGAGCGACGGAATGATCAGAGCCCATTTCGCAACCTTTGAAAGTCTTGATCAGTTTCTCATCTCAAGGAAGGAGCCATCCGTTTTTGAGACTCGCATCTCGTGGACTCGGTGCGGGTAGTTGAAGGAATGGACCTCCGTGAAGCGGCTATTCGGGTAGGTGACCACGGAATCGCCATGTCGAATTGGTTCTGCTGCAATTGTGGAGACGTGGTTCGTTGTGGTGCTGGTGGTGTATCGACGATCGGCTTGATTCCACAGTCCGTGGCACATGCACTCCCTGGGCCGCTGGGTAGGTGACGTGTTGGGCCGCGCTGCCGTAGACCGTGCCGCCTGTTACTCGCCCCGTTCTTATGTATTCAAGGTATTCCGTTATCATACCCGCGGAAACCGTGCTCGAGCAAGCGGCCAGGATTCCAACAACCCAAACCACTAAATTCTTGGAACACAAGAACACCACTTTCGAAAGTTCGTCACGCTGGCTGGTCGATCGATATATGAGGGAGTTACCCACCAAGTTTCCAGCAAGTGGCAGGTTTCTTCCAGTCTGGTGATTTCCAATTCTTCAGAAGCAAAACAAAATAAGAACAGAGACATATTTCGGCGAGAAACGTTTTCTTTATTTGCGAGAAATGTCAATCACAGCTTCAACCCGTCTCAAACATTGAAACAAGCAGTTTCGCCACGAGCAACCAGAAACAATAGAGTGCTGCCGCGTTCAGCGTACTCGAATAATCAGCAGATGAGCTCGCGCCATAGACCCTCTTCCGTCGAGGAACGCTCCGTCGCCATTCACCGTAATTACGCCAGTGTTCCCGTCAGGAAATACGTACTCCCCTCGGATCGCCGGAACAATGAACGCGCACACCACTCCAACGAGCAAAACCGAAATCTGAACTCTTTTCATCTCGACTTGTTCACTTTTCAGTTCGGATTCGAAATGACGCGAGATTTGTTTCACAAGGATTGGTCTTATAATTCTGGTTGGACGATAAGGTACGGAAATCGGAAGAATGCAACCACTCGGAGAAATTCCTATTCGAATCGTAGAAAATTCTTAATTCATGGAACAAAATCCAGTTGTGTAGTGTCACAGTTTCTGGCAAGAAATTCCAAACGATTGTCCGAAGGTTTTGGTTTCCAATGATGCTGGATGAAAATCCCCAGAAAACGACTAAGTTCCCCGATGAGTGATAGGAGGAACGAAAGTCCGACCCAAAAATTTCCAAATAATCACAAATTTAAAAATAAATGAATCGATTAAACGGACTCGACCGCCGAAAGAAATATTATTTATCGCTCGCGCGGAGATAACGGAGGTGAAGTCGGGAGACAAGCGATTGCGACCTTCAAAAGCACATCGCGACCAGTGAGAGAGCGTCAGTTTCGAGTCAATTATCTATTCTTATATATTTCTCTCTCTTATCTCTCTTTCTTTCCCAATGATGCTGGATTTGCTTGCACTCACTTCAATTTCAACAGTGAATGTTAGTGTTTCGCGGATAGCGATTGTATTAGCACACAGTCGAGGTCTATAATTCGCTGATTGCGTTCAGTTTGTTTTGAATTGTTTTCGGTTAGTTTCGACGGTTTCGATCGATCCGTTTGCGAATTCGGACGCTAACCTTTCGAGAAGGAAGCGAAGAAGGAGAAGAGCGTCGACGAGAATGTGATTCATCAAAATTGGTTGTGGAATGGTGTCGCCAACGATAGCGAACAACTTGTGTCGCGATGATTGTTCCAGGGAGACGGAATTTCATGAATAAATGAACGTTGCTGACCGGTCGGTCATGTTGGCCGTTTGGAAAAACAACAAAAATTGTCGCCTTTTAACACACAATCGATTCGACTTCTTTCTTTTCGATTTTGTAAATATTGCTCGGAAACGTTCTGGCGTCGAATTCACCGGAACGATAGTGACTGATGGCGGGATTGCGATGTGCGGCAATCGAAGACGGTGTTTTAGTTGAAGAGTGGCCAGTTGACAAAGATGCCGGCAAATTAGAGACTGTGTCGAAGGTCGAGTCCATAAACAACCAATTTTGATAAATGCAATTTGTTGAAACCCTCGTCGCAATCTTGAGCTTTTGGAGCTCGTCGATTTGAGAGCATCGAACCAATAATTGATTTGCCTCTGACTAATTTCCAGATAATTTGAGAATCGTTCGATTTCACATATCGATTCGGTCCTCACCAAAGTGATCAATTTGTCAAGCAGAGAGTAATTTTCGTTGCGGAAAGGCCGTCCAAAATGGGTCCTTTGAAGCTCTCAACGGTTCTCCTCGTCGTCATTGCGATGACACAATCCAGTTTGACATTCGGAAAACTGGACCAGGGTGAGTATTTTGCAATTTTTTAATGTGTGCATTCGATTTCATCGCGATATCAGTCAAAGCGCGTTTCAAAAACGAGTCCGATCTCGTCGGCCACTATGATCAGAATTGGTTTTTTTTTCTTTTCATTTTTGAAAAAAGCGAGGAACTGTTTTTTTTGAATCCTTTGAATTGCTGTTTTGTACATAGTCCATCGGGTAGCGTAGATCGTGAACCGACGAGATGTTTGAAGCTCGTCTTGTAAATAAATGAAAGTGGATTTAGTCGTGGCGGCTTCCCAGCAAACATCACCGAGCCTTTCCCTAGATTTTTGTTTGATTTTGTTCCCGGTCAACGATACTCTGGTCACGATTCGACCCGTGCCCGTCTCACGCCCCTCTGCTCATTCTGTCCCGCGCCAGCGCGTATACATGATCCGTCCGGTCAAATCCACGATGAAAGATTGTAAATTCGCCCTCACCGTTGATGTGAGTGCCATTATTGGTTTTCGCCAGAACAAGCGCACCAAACCAACCTCAGAGGTTCGCAGAGATAAAGCATTCGGCCGATTTCTGATCTTTTCCTTCAACTTCATTGGTTTCTCAAGTGATTGCACCTCAATTCGAATGAGAATTTGGAGTGCCTCTCATCGAAAAATCCTTCGTAGACTTAGATGCATCCCTTATGAACATCAAATCACTAATATTTACCTTTGGAATGTTTGGAAAAAAGCTGCTGCAGAATGTTCCATCCACGAATTCACCTGCGGCGATGGTAGCTGCATTTCACTGGGCCAGAAATGTGATGGACATCCAGACTGCCGTGACGCTGCCGATGAGGAAATCCATGAATGTTTCCCAAGTAAGTTGACCGCAATAGATCGGAATCAACAGTAGGCAAGAACCCCTCTCCTAAAATTGCAGGTCGTTTACAACAAGGATGCCGTGCAGACGAATGGCAATGCTCCAACGGTGATTGTATTCACCCCAGCGACTACTGCAATGGGCGCCGAGACTGCCGTGATGGTTCTGATGAGAGAGAATGCAGTAAGTGCCTCATCAAATCATTCCGAAAGAATGCATCTTCATTGTAGCTTTTCCATGCGAACAAAAATCAAATTTCTTTTGACCTTGGTTTTCCACGAAAATCAACATTAATCGAAATCATTTAACGATATTCCTCATTCATAAAAGTGGGAGTGGAATATGAATCAGATCGAGCTTGTTCATTGGCCATGGTTCGGTGCAAAAACGGTCTGTGCATTCCGCAAAAGCATCGATGCAGTGGCATCAATGATTGTCCGTTTGACATTAGTGGTGAGCTTGATTGCCCGTTGTTCATTCGTAAGTGATGTGTCTCAATTGTGTGAGACACGTAGCCCCAGCTGACACGAGGGTTCTGTTTTTGCGAGTATAACAAAATTAAAGAGGCTGTTCCACTTTTATGCACTCATTCGTTTGAAGATGGAAGATTCATTTCGGAGACATTTTATTTGGAGAATTTTCGCTTATTTGTTTTTGATCTCGTTTTCAGATCAAACACAAGATCAACCACAACAGCCGCAACCACCGAGCGAGCAACCACGACTGCGCTTGAAGGCCTATCCTAATGAGCAGACGATCGAAGAAAGTAAGTTGCGCTCAAGAATGTTTCATTACCATTTCTAAGCTTCTTTCCAGTTTTGTAAATAATTTGCTAAAATTTCTTCCATTGGGGACTAGGTTCCGTTTCTAATTTCTCATTGTGCTCCGCTTTAACAGGTCTCGATGTTGTGTTCATCTGTCGTGATAATGGACTAATCCGCGCTAAAGTCCGGTGGATGCGTTCAGGCGGTCGACCATTGCCACCAGGCTCTAGTGATGTTAATGGATTTTTGACAATCCCAAACATTCGAGTAAGTTGCCTCTAAGGATATCCAAAGCAAATCTAATGTTCTCTGTTTTCGACAGATGGATCATTCCGGTGAATACATTTGCGAGGCTGTTGGCTATTCCTCATCCACTCCGGGATCACAAGTCACCGTTTTCTTGACGGTTGTGAAATGTGAGTCTATTGTCCACTGAAATCAATGAGGTTCGTTTTATGGATCTCCCCTTCCGCGCACGCTGAAGTGTTGAGTAAATACAAGTTTATCAGAATGCGAAATTGAGGTACGGCATTGTGCCGCTCATCAACAAAGAATTCTTCGGTCTAGGTATTGTCTTTGGCTAGAGACGAACCATTCTCAGCCCTAATTTCCCGTTCATTCTGCAAAGCTTCGATGCAGTGGCATCAATGATTGTCCTTTCGACATTAGTGGTGAGCTTGATTGCCCGTTGTTCATTCGTAAGTGATGTGTCTCAATTGTGTGAAAAACGTAACCCCAGCTGAGACGAGAGTTCTGTTTTTGCGAGTATAACTAAACTAACGAGGCTTTTCCACTTTCATGCAGTCGTTCGTTCGGCGATGTCAGATTCATTTTAGAGACATTTATTTGGAGACTTCTCGCTGATTTTTTCTTTGATCTCGTTTCCAGATCAAACACAAGAACAACCACAGCAGCCGCAACCACCGAGCGAGCAACCACGACTGAGCTTGAAGGCCCATCCAAATGATCAGACGATCGAAGAAAGTAAGTTTCGCTCACCACCGGTCAACCCGTCGAATGGTGGCCCACTTCATAGTTTTTCATTCACAAATTTTGTGATTACAATCATCCCTCTCAGCAATTTACTGGCATCGGGAATAGTTTTTCCTTAAAGTACTTTAGATTTTTACAATCATTTTATGCTCAAACCATAGTTGATTTCAGTCTCTTCTTGAACCTGATGAAATTCGTTTCGTAACTCAATTCTTGCTGGAGGCCGTTAAAAATACTCGCACCCACATTCAATACGTTTGCCAGTGAGTGGTCCGCCCGCGCTCGGCTGAGTTCAATATGGCTCCTATTTCTCGTATTGTGGTCGTGTTGGGCTTGTCTAAGTCTGATTATGAAGTTATTTTTTACTGTGCCGTTTAGAATTTTGTGGAAAAACAACACTTGATCATGTTCTCAATATCCAGGGTGCCTTGCACATTTCGTATCTGCCGTGTGCTCTATCTATCGACGCGTATTGAAGGGAAATGAAAGGAAATTTGTTTTTTTTTTCATCTCCTTTTGAGAAAAAAACCTGATTTTCTCAAAAACAGCCCCTCAAAGTTCCAATCAATTCGATACACATTTGACCCCAAGAACGTAATTTTGGTTTTAGAAGAAATTCAATAATTTGTCAAAATGGCCGTCAATTTTCCTAGCCTTAAATTTGTATTCTGAGGGGCGACCATAGTTTGCTTTACGAACCCATTCGAGTCCTTGTGATCGATTCGACACCCAGTCTGCACATAATAACACATTCGTTGGAGAAAAGGCGCAATGTTTTTGTAGCACATTTGCTCATCCAATTGTAAAATTTGTTGGCGTTCAGTTCGCAAATTGACGGATCCAAGGGTTAACGCATTGGTTTTTATATGAACAGACCATTCTTCGATAATGGCTGAATGTACTGGATACGATTGTGTTGATTACTATGACGATGAATATGAGTATGATGATGCACTGATGCTCCGTTCTGAACCATTTTCCACGGAAAGAGCGCATGAAATCCCGATGGAACGACCTGAGGAGCGACCACATCAAAACGAACGACCACTGAAGTGTCCAGTTTACAAATGCCCTCACGAAGACAAGTGCTTTGACGATTCTCACCGCTGTGACGGCAAATCGGAATGTAACGATAGCTACGATGAGTTTGTATGCATTCGTAAGTTTGTCTTTGAGAAGGTTTCCCCTCGAATGAGTTCTAACGTTGAGCGAATCTCCTTTGAAATCAGCACCAAAACCGGAACAACAATGCCAGGCTGATCAATTCAGGTGTGATGATGGATCGTGCGTGCCCAGCAATCTCAAATGCGATCATATTTTCGACTGTTCAGACGGTTCTGATGAGCGCGATTGCCGTAAGTATTTCCACATTGATGGTTTTTTTGCGAATTCTCGAAATCCCACAAAAAGTTTTGATTTCATTAATTCCTTATTGCGATTCAAGGGCTTGCTGTTACCCCGAATTCACTTCTCATTCCAAATTCACCACTAATCCAAATTCACCATTTACCCCGAATTCACCACTCATCCAAATTCACCACTCATGTAAAATCCAGAGAAAAATCAGGAGAAAAATCCAATTGGAAGTTGCAAGCAAAGTTTTTTCCTCATTTTTTGCTCTGCCAATGTGGCGGGTTACCCCACTTGTAATATTAACTGCTCTTACATCTCTTTGATATCCCAAGCCGCATTTCTAGCCATGGAAAAAACTGCTACCCGCTATGCAGCGCATAAACTTAAACTTGGCCTCGGCCAAATTCGGTAGTTCTTCAATCGTTATTTATCATTCTTTCTCCAAAAGATCTGATATCGCATACAAAAACACCGAATTGTGTTGAGTGACGCATGTCCCCTTGCAAAAGAACTGATATCGGGAATGGTGATGCGAGTTGAATTCACTTTCGATGCGGGGCTAAGGCGGGCTAAACAGTTTACGACCCACTACTAGTGGCTAGTGGGCCACTAGCCAAAAACATAGAAGATCATATTCGATTGACTTCATATATTTGTTGGAAGATAGATTTGGATAGAAAAGATCACGCTTAAAAATTATGTGTGAACTGAAATGTTGAGCCCGCCTTTTCCGCGCATCGAAAGTAAATGCATTCGATTTTGTCACGCTTCGGAAGTGAACGCAACTCTCGTCACCATTCCCGACATCAGTTCTTTTGCAAGGGGACATGCGTCACTCAATACCATTCGGTGTTTTTGTATGCTAACATACTAGTTGGAGAAATAGCGCAACGTTATTGTAGCACATTTGCTCATCCAATTCTTCCAGAGCCATCATCCACTGAAGGAGCGCATGCACCCCCGTCAGAACGTCCAGAGGAGCGACCACACGAAAAAGAACGTCCACTGGAGTGTCCAGTTCACAAGTGCCCATTCGAAGACAAGTGCTTTGACGATTCTCACCGCTGTGACGGCAAATCGGAATGTAACGATGGCTACGATGAGTCTGGAT
>JANSTV010053850.1:0-13380 GCA_027564135.1 Lestremia cinerea
TTCAAGTTCGAAGAGAGCGTCAAGTGAGGCAGCCCAGTTTCATTCCCCTCAAAACGACAACGTCAAAGTAACATTCCGCTGAATTCCGCGTGCGACAATTCAAAAACAGTTTTAATCGCTTTCAACGAAAAAAGGGAGAGCAGTCAAGATGTGCAGCATTCTAAACGACGGAATAACCGTCAACGCTCAATTACACAGCGCATGAAAATTATGAAAATCTCCTTGAATATCAAACGAGGTGGTTTTTTCCACATTGAAATTAAGTGCCAAGCTAATCGTAATGACTCATTACTTTCGAACGGTTGACTTCAATTGTATGCCTCTCTGCCATCGACAGTGCGTTAAAGTCGTGACGACTTCGAACAATGAACTTCCTCGTTTGTTCCAATTTAGGCATTCCACCACTCGCTCTTCAATGGCGATGCGAAACTCAATTTAATGCAAAAACGCTGCAGCTTTCATCCATTCCCAATTCAATATTCGTTTGCCATTGAATTCTCATGGAGCGAACACATTTCGAAAAGCATTCATTTAAATTAGTGTTTGTTTTCAATAAAATGTAATTTTTCGATGGAAAATCTCGCCTCTCTCGAAAATATATTATTTTTGAATGAATTCACTGGTTGAATGGATTTCTATGTGTATCCCATTCGAATTTGGTTATCTTTCATCTGCATTAATGAAAATGCATTTTGACTAAACGATGCATATTCAAATGTGATGTTTGTTGAACGCACGCCAACGAATAATTTTCATGCGAAAACAAATAGCCAAGTGCAGCGCATGGAAAACACGCTCGAAAGGAATTGAGTGTGAGTGTGAGAGAGAAATGAAACAAATTGAATGTTGGCCCCAAATGGGATTTCGCCTTGCGAATCAGTTGAATCAGCATCAACAATGGCATTGAGTACGGTTGGACCGGATGTTTGGCTTGTTGAGCATCCAAATGGTGATCCTGGTTTGGTTGTTCGCGTTCAGTAATTTGCTCTCTTGTTTGGTGTGATGTCATTGTGTTGTGATTTAAGGCGAGAAAGAGAGAGAGGGAATGAGAGAGAGTGAGAGACAATTCGCACCAAAGTGGAAGGTCATCAATGCGATCATCAGCGAAGGAGACTCAAGAAGTGAGCGATTGGTCATCTAACGGTCTCAGTCTCGAGCTGAACAGCGATGGCCACATTAGCCCATTCCGTCCACCACACTCCAGCACCGTTATTTATGTTGAAATTTCCTCAACATAAAATGTCGAATAATTGTATTTTATTGTTTCACATAATTTGCTCGTGAGCTCCATAAAACGAGCGAAAGAGCGACGAAAAAAAATGCAGCAAAAGTACTTTTAGTGTTGGCTTTTGTGCGATAAAATATCTCGATGTAATAAATTTGTTGATACAACCGACATTAGGCCTATTTGATGGCTTGGGCGAGAAGTAAATACTGGCAGCTCATTAGAATTTAGATCTTTCGTTGAGCAACATTTAATTGAACATATCTAACATGCTCTCCAAACACGTGCACATCCAGCCACCAACTCACGCCCCATCGGCAACCTATCCCCAGGTCCTCTGCCGACGGGCTAATGAAGGTTAGGATTTTTTTGTGTGTGTCGGCTTATAACGGAATCTCAAACGAATGGCAAATTGTAAATTGTAACCGAAAGATCTGACCGACATGATTTGAGTCTTTAATTAAAACCCAGCAACCGGGAACGGACCATCGAAGCCATCGATGGAAAAAATGCGAACGTCACGCGAGCGAGAGAGATAGATAAAGAGGAAAAAGGAGACAAGGAAAAAAAAGTCGAAAATATCGCAGAGCTTATTTTCTCCCATTAGACGGTCATTGTATTCATAAAGCGTTTCCGATGGGGGCCACCAATGTGAATGGCGAGCCAGTCAAGCGAAATGGCTCATTTGTTCGGTTTGTTTGGTTCTGGATCGATTGTGTTTAGTATTCAAAGACCATTATTTGAATCATTAATTAGCATTCAAATTATTAAAGCAAATGAATGGGTCGACGTGATAAAAGTGTTGGCCATTCGACAATCCCCATATGCCCGTTGCGTCGCTTGCTGAACCAGCCAACCGACTGCGAGATTTAAAACAAAAATTTTCATTTGTATTCCACGTTGATAGGCATCGATGATTCGATTCAGCGGTTCATCTCGTTGCTCGTTCGCCACTTCTTTTGCGTGGTACGCCTCATCTGGCAATCGAACGGCTTCGCATCATTTCGAGTCGGTTTACCGTCGACAAATTGACATTTTATTCGAATTTATATTCCGAGGTAATTCTCAATGGATTATTCAATCGCGTTTTATTGTGCGCACACAATGCTCGTCGACGAAGTACGTCAATTTGTTGAATGTCGATTCGTTTGAAATGCTGGTGAAACTATTATCCGTTTCGTCATCAGTCGTTCCGGTTGCAGAAAACGCCTCGAATCAGCCGGTTATGCCTCGCTTCATGAACAGTTCACAATTTGCAGTGATGCAGCCTCCATGGGTTGATCCTTCGGGACGATTGAGCCGAGAGAGTCCATTTTCCCGATAAGCAAAGCCCCGTTGCGGCTCCGAATTATGCCCCGTGACGCGACAATTCCGTGAGCAACTATAATTTTGAGAAAATTTCAGGGAATTGGTCGCCTGGAAAATTTGCCGCATTGCCCTACTCAATGGTAACATGTGAAGACATTAGGAATGTGGGCCAAATTTGGAATGCTTCGTTTTCGGGAATGCTCGATAGTATTTTCCCGTTGTATCAGCATTCGAATGGCCATCATTCATGAGACGTGCTTCAGAAGCTCAATGGCAAAACATGCCTCGCAAATGAAACGATTCACTGGTCACAATCCGACCATTCAAAATTCAGATGCATTCTGAGGTCTTGTCATGGAATCGAGATCAATATCATAAAACGTTTGGGGCGGCGCATTCATCTGAAATGCTGGAAATAGTGCTAAGCTTAAATACACAAAGGTATTTACGGAATGAATGAATATCACCACAAAATCATGTCGAAGCATTTGGGATTTGAAACATTTTCATATTTCATGCAAGGGACCGTGTAACGACGATGTCGAAAGTTTTAAGCCAATACACACACACGCTCACACTTGAAGACATTGCCATTGAATGGACAGACAACCATTGAGCTGCATTCAAAATTAAAAAGAAAACTTACTCTGCTATTTACTCTCGAGATTTGCCGAAAAGAAAGTTTTTTCTTTCCTGGGCGGCTGCTGTGCTGCTGCTGCAACGTTATGCCAGCCGCATGCATAACTTTACGACGTTTTTGTTGAGTCGAAACGGACGTAACGAACGAGGATTTTACTGTTATTTTTTCCAATTACGAATATTTGTAGATGATGTCGGATATTTGCTGTTAACCGTTGTCGCAAAAAGAAAAACCCGTCTGTTCAACCCAATTCATTTTTCGCCAGAAGGAAAAGAATGCTAGTCGCATCCGACGCTCTGGCGGAACCACTGAATCGGATGAAATGTCGGAAAAATGGTAAACACAAGAGGAGTTTCGTGAAGAAAATTTCAATTGCGAAGGCATGTTGGTATCGTTGAATCACAAATGCTTCTCGACGATGACCGCTTTCCGGAAGACTGGCGACTGACAGTGAAACGGTTCGCTGACAAATCAAAGCGTTCCCAATCAAAATGTCAGCCGTTTGAGTGGATTGCTTGCGACATGAGGCCAAAGCGACGAAATTGTTTACTCAACCAATTACACAAAACTCAAACAAACCGAGTCTTCAATCAAATTTCGAAGTCAAACCACCCACCAAACATTTGGTTGGCCATCATTTTAATTGCCAGTGGCCGCCCAAAGTTTGCGAGAGCATCGAATTAAAGCATTACCGAAATTGACATGTGTTTGCAAAGTAAATGTCGGGAAAAAGTTGAAATTTCAAGAATGGTCAGGTCATGCATCACATGACCGTCCACCGGAAATGTCTAATCAATGAGTTGAATATGATGAATGCCGCACAGAAATCACAGTTCTAATTCGATTGTTTCGCATGGGCTTCTCTCGTATCAACGACTAACCTGATCGAATAACAATGCCTGCGGAGCCACCGAACCGAATATCGTCATGAGACGCCAATGCCGCAAACGAAAACTGATCGGCAATCCGTAATTAGTTACGTGTCAGTAAATCTCTGCCATAATTAACCTTATCGTCTCCCAACAGAGCCATTTCCATTAAGACCACGACGGTTCTCGCATCGATATGCAGGAGCTGTGCGGCATATGCGCCTGGGTTCGATGTGAAAAATGGCGAAAGACCAAGTGATTTGCTTAAACAAACACATAATTGACATTAAGCTCGACAATGGCAAATATGATTGTAACGGACCGTCAGAAGGGCGGCCACGATGGCCTGTTTTCTTATCGCAAAACAATTCCTCAGGCATTCACACATTCTTTCTTCTTCGTCTCTTCTTTTCTCTCTTTCTTTCTTTCTCTGTCTCTCTCTCGCTAGCTCTCCCTCTCTCTCGCTACCTCTCTTTATCTCTCTTCCTCTCTCTCTCTTCCACTCCATCTATACCTCTCTCATTCTGTCCTTCTTGCAATCATCCGCATTTTGGTGTTATACTCATTGTCGAAAGCCGCTTAGCGAAGAACAAAAACGAAAACGAAAACATCAGACACAGCACTCTCAAATGTTATTTCAATTTCATTTGAGCTTTTTATTATTCGAGCTGCTCGGCATAAGCTCAAACAAAGGCAAACAAATTCCACATTCAGACCGAACAAAACACGCACATCGACTTGTGGAGGGATGGAAAGGGGGAGGGAGGAATGTTGCGAGAGTGAGAGAGAGATAGCTAGAGAGAAGGGGAGCAGAGCGAGATAGGCAAAGAGATACAAAGCACTGGCTGCTGGCAAGAGCGAATTGATTTTCTTCTTTGGCAAAATATCATAATACGCTTTCAGGACGACGTTTGAAGATGTTGTGTGTGTTCTTTTGTTTTTTCTACGTTCATTTGCTTTCGGGTAAAGACTTTGAGTGAAGGCATATTACATGCACAGTAAGGAAACGACCGAGTATACGTTCCCACAATATGATTCATGGCATCGGCAATGGTGTGTGTTTGTGTGTGTGTGTGTGTGTGTGATGTCAGAGCCTCGAGCGTGTTCGAGGGGCGCAAGGAAAGCTGATACAAACGTTTGCCAAAGACGATTTGGTCTGGAGCGCAATATGCTCGTTGATAAACTATCAGTTTTTCATTTAACGAAAATTCATATTGAACTCCAGCGCTGAAAATATTTGCCTCCTTCCATTTTCACATCATTGCTCAGCTTTTAGGTTGCGATTCACGATCGAACAATAATGTCAAGATGATGTCTTTGTCATATATTTAACATTTTAAAATATTAAGAAGCGAATATCAAGAGATTGTCAGTTGGAAGAGGCGGTTTTGTGAGTGAACTTTTACGCGAGGGGGAAGGGGGAGGGGGGCAAAGTCGTCAATTTGCTTCCAAACGACATGACTAATCTGTCAATTTCGGAGAGAAACCCTCGTTCGAACCATCAATTGGCTTATAGTGTTTCAAATAGCTCAAAATGTCTCCTTCGGTCGTGCGTGTGTGTGTGTGTGTGTGCGTGTGTTTGAGTGAATTGTTAATTAAAATTGAATTGAGCTTAATTTTCAGACAGACGGGAAATCCTTTTCAATTTCCACCTGCAATGGCACGTACCCGCAATCCGAAACCAAAACTAAAACGAATAATTAATTTTCAATATTTCATTAAGCTGCCATTGAGCACCGGCATGGAATTATGAACTCATTTGAAGTTCACCAATGCCATTATCGTCTCGAGCGCAAGTTAATTACAACTTTTCCAATCAAACGAATTATTCTAATTTTCGTTTGACGCGAGTTCCCGTTTTTTTTTCTCCGGTTTTTTCGTGCCCTTTTATCCTCTCTCCTGCCCTCCTCTCCTTCCATGTTCACTGGGAATACATTCATTTGGCTTTAAAAAGTTTCCACTTCGGTACGAAACCGAGAGAAAGTTCATCGACAACTGAACGCATTTGCCCATAATCTACTTTGGTCAAATTCCGTCCGATGCCCGTTAAATTTCGCAGCT
Organism: Lestremia cinerea; assembly: GCA_027564135.1. Taxonomy (NCBI): domain Eukaryota; kingdom Metazoa; phylum Arthropoda; class Insecta; order Diptera; family Cecidomyiidae; genus Lestremia; species Lestremia cinerea. Next base: position 6,104 of record JANSTV010053850.1, read on the forward strand.
TGCACACTTTTGGGTGATTAATTAACGAGAATGAAAGTTTTCGTGCACCGGAATTCTCATGTTAGGCTCGTTCAAAGACAATTTCAATTTGCTAAATGGGCATGTTTGCCAGAGCTATTACTTTGGCAATGTCGTTTCCAGGAGCAAAACGACCGTGGGAAAAAATCAATAAATCATGCGATTCCGCTGGCGAAATGAAATACTCGAAATGGTCTCGATGCTGTGCATCGCTCGGTCGATAAGCCACTTGCACTGGGTCGAGCGCAGCGTTCCTCGATCAAAGAGTGAAAGAACTATGGGAAATGGGGATCCAATGCTAGTGAAGATACCTCAGAGTTCAAACAGCACGCCACCAGCATGTTGTCCATCCGTTCATCGCAGCCATTCGCCATTCAGCATCGTTGACTCGAAATATTTCCAATTTGAATAATCAATCTTCCTTTTTATAAACATTTTCTAATGCGCAGAGTCGCTTTTAAATAAACAGGCCCCATCGAATATTTATGTGTTTGTACAAACAATGAAACAGCCATGAATGGGACGGATGGGATCCAGTCTATTTGTTTCACTTTCAATGTTGTTTATTTATCTCGATATTTATATTAAATTCAACAGAGCCCCGCCATACCACGAGTGCAAGAGTGCTGGTGTGTGTGTGCGTGTCTGTGTGAGGTAATCTCAAATGATGGGATCTCGAAGGGAAAAGTCAAGAAACAGCCAAAACTGCTCGACGGGTATGTGCTTGTGTGTGTCCCTGTGCTCTGTGCCGAACAGTGTATGCGTTTCACACGACTGAAAAGTAACTGTTCTTCCTCCGATGACTGACACACCCCAACATTGCTTTTGTTACTGTTGCTGATAATGTTAATAAAACCTGTTGAATTGAATGAAGTTGGTGCGGTGCTGCGGAAGGGGGGATGAGCCACAATGAATGATTATCGCTCAAGAGTTGTTCGAATGAAAGATGTCATTTCGGAACCGCTTCTGATTTTTGGATGGAAATGTCTTCCGGTAAACGAACAATGAGGCTGAAGAAGACACCCAAATCGATAATGAAAGTCCTCGAGAAACTCTCGACAGTGAATTCAACTCACCTCAACCGAATGTCGCAGCGCATAAATATTTACAAATTGATCGATTGTTCAAACTCATCCGGTTTTTGAGGATGGTTTTTTTGTCAAACAAAAAAAAAAAGTGGAAAAATGAGACCAGAAGCAATTTCTATTTGCTCGCGGGACGCTGCCACCGGCAAACCGAGTTGAGGCACGTCGTGTCGTTGATGTCACACGGAATCAATATCATGTTTAGTCGCCCGGCAGAAAGACAATTAAAAAATTGTCTGCCATATTCGGTTGCCATAGCAAAGTCGACTGGGAACAACCGACGAAATGGCTCGAATGGAAATGTAAATAGTGACAATGAAATTGGAAAATTGTCATGGATTTCCAATTGCCTTTCGTTCGATCGCAAGCACATACTGGCAAACACACACGCGCACATCAATATCGATTTGAGTCAGAATACATTCAATTAATCACGCTACAATGGCACACTGAAAGGCATCGGCACAAAAACCGAAATTCTCTTTATTCTTTTGCCATTGCCGTTAGTCGCCTTTTTCCTCTATTTCGCCATTTATCGAGTTGAATGACAATTTCGTCTTCTTCTTCTTCTTCTGCATTGGCAAGCAAATCGAATCCGGTTTTTCGCTTGGTCTTTCTTCTATTTCGCTCATTTTTTTTTTCTTCGTCTTTTTTGCGTTTTATTTTGACGCAATTGGCAATTTTTCCCTCCATTCTGTTTTTTCCCTTCAACCATTTCGATTGTGCGTGCGCGTGTACGGGAATGGCAACGACAAACGACTGAAAATTATTTGTAAAAGACGAGAGCTTTTATTCCCTTGGAAAATTTATGAGCTGCATGCCATTCACGACACACACACACACACACAGTCCATTATGGAAGGTTGCTACCGATTCGACGGGGTTGTCAATGAAATGCCACAGCTAATTTAACTCGCTTGTCTGATTGCTTGTCGGTCTGTGTGCGTGTTTATAGCAATAAATTTGAAAATTTATACGCTCGAAATACCGTCGTATTATTGCTTAATTTTCTTCGAGTGAATCAATTGATTCTCCTTAATTTCTTTTTTTTCGCTTTCGATTCGCTATCGTGACCGACGCAAAGAATGGAGGCAATCGATAAATTATCACTTTTCTTATCAAGTCATCAACAATTGCTTTAAATCACACAACTTACAAACGAAGGTCACGCTATGATTCTCCACCAGAGTTTATTCGCTATCGCATTCTCAAGTGACACCCGCAATTATTGCATGTCAGCCGAGGTTATTAATGCTCAGCAGTCGTTGTGCTTCTCGCAAGTCCATAACTTTTCGATCATGTTTGCTGAAACGTCTCTGAACGGATTGGGTAGCTCAATGCATTCACCCGACGACGAGCTCCAATCAAATGGAAGATTATCCATCTGATTTGTGAATTTGGTTCGGAGCGACGACAATAAACATCCAATTGCATAATTCTAGGCGTATTCTCGTTTCATCGTCTGGTTTCGATTGAAATACTGGATTTCGTTTCGAAACATTGATGCAAGAGCATGCATGGTTGAATTCGTAGATTTCGATGATTAAATTCAAATCGCCCCATGCTGGTTGACCCGAGTAGAGAGCCATTTCGTTCTGAGGGGCTTTGTCCAATGACAGTGGAGCAGTGATTGAAAGCGGTCTTAGTCATCGAACGTTCGATGAGGTAAAGAGTATTCTGGCCGAAAGCCATCTCATTTATCTTCATGTCGAAGGGGATTTCGTCCTTTCCCTTGGATGCTCTCGAAAAGAATGATAAATTGATGCAATTGAGAGTTTCCTAGTGGATGCATCGCACGTCTCGGACGATAACACCTCGTCGTCAATGCATTTGAAAGGTGCTTCCAGGTCAAATAACCGAATGCAGATTGATTCTTCCGCGGAAAACAGTGAATAGCGATCAGAGAAGCGTATGAAAACGATGAGAAATGGTCGGAATATTTGGCTCATTCAAAATTGATCTATGGCATCCCCCTCGAACCGAATGGAGCTCCATTGAATTATTGCTTTCATTTCTATTGTTCATCGAAGATAATCCGCTTGACGACATTCAGCGCTGGTGAAACAAACGGAAACGTGCTCGAAGCTCAGCGGCAAGACAATTTAAGTTGAAATTACGCTCAATAATGACTGCAAGACACGATAGAATGGTGGTCGGAACAACCGCCGCAAACCAACATGATTAATGGCTGACATTTGTTTCCCAAACGAAAATAATGAAGAAAAAATAGGTTTGCGTTGATAATCTGCTCCAGTGGACTTGGAATTGTTGCGTCGCCCGAAAATGCGAAATGAAACACAGAAAAAACGACAACGTCGACTTGAAATTCAATTATCGCGTTATTTATTTCAATTTTCATTTTGCAAACCGCCGTTGAGCCGCCGCAAACAATTTAGTTGCTTTTTCTCGTCACGACTGCCATTGCTCCCATCAAACGTGCACACATTCAAACGGAAGAAATGGGCTTTTGTTTGTTCTCTCTCAGTTTTGACGCATGGCTTCTCAACGCTGTCATAATCTTGTTAATTTGAATTCATCTCCTCTCTTCGGCTTATTGATCCCATTATCCTCTGCTCAGCCTCATCTTCGACTGAATTGGATGCCTCTCACAACGTCAGAGTGCTTCCGGGAAGAATTTTCCGATAAATCATCATGAATATTCAAGTTCGGGCGCTCGTGCTCGTTCTGAGTGGGCTCATTCGAATCGAGTCATCGCCAATGAAACGCCATTCTTCAATCGCAGCCTTGAACCAGATTTACATCGTTCTTTGTTGTAGCTAATGATATCGTTTCCACAAAGCCAAACAATGAATTCGAAGCGAAATTGTGAGCAATTTTCCATACAAAATGAATCATTTCCAAATGTTTACCAAACGAATTGACGAGCAGAAAAAAACAAGAAAACCGAATTGAGAAATTGAGTGAGCTGGGGCTTCATTGTTATTTAGAGCAAGTTCGATTCATTGAAATTCAGTTACGGTTGTATTTTACGGTTATGTCGTTGTCGGAAAAACTGCAAGCAAACGAGCATCCACTTTACATATTCAGCCGTCTTACGTGTGTCTGCTTCAATAAGAGGGAGCTGAGCAACGTTGTAGCAATGTTGTCGATTGGCATTTGAGGTAAATTCGTGCAAACGGATGTATCGAATGTCGGATGATAGTCGAAGCCGCCAGGCATGTGATACGCCTGAAACGAACGCCTTTTGCTGATCCACACCATTTATGGTCTGCGAAACGCTGCCAATGACGTCATCAATTCCTGTTTTATCGCAAATTAAGTTTGCCACACGGTAAACTTGTAGTAATTTGATTGAAAACAACCTTAAACAAGTTGATAAGCTCTCTTTTGGGGAAGTTTCAAAAGGGATTACGAGTGCTTGCAACTCTTCGGTGTACTCATCGTCAATAAGTTTAATTGAAATGCATTAAATTGCCGGACGAGAAACTCATGAACGCCCGAATCAGAAAAATCTCCATTCGGAATGCAATCTCCATAAAAATGATTGGTAGCACTTTTCAGCTGGACTCAGTGGATTGTGGGACCGGAGAAAGCGTACAAAGTTGACTGCAATACAAAGAAGAGCTCTGGAATACGAAGAGCACACAATGTTTATGATTAAAATGCAAATTTGATCCGCTTCTTTCTTCCTCTCTCCCTCTCTCGCTCCGTGCGTTTGTTTTGCTCTCATCGCTGTTTATATTTTCATTGTTTGGATGCGCCCAAGGATGGGATGGCGGATGGAATAGATGAATATTATCGTTACAGAACGAGATTCGTTTGCCAATGTACTGTTATTGCAGTAAGATGATCCGAATCGGGGTGGGAGAGGAAGAACCGAACGACTTCCATGCAAGTCAGCCGGAGTTGAGGGTACCGATCATCGTCAAAAAGTCAATAACATCACACGAGCACACAACCACGCCGATCCAACGGCAAGCAGAGCGGAAAAGAAGCAAATTTATTCTCTGAAATTTCGAGTATCGAAAAATTTTGTTATTCTTTCGGTGAAACGAGCCGAAGCCTTCCTGGATAACGTCTGGTATTTTCGGATGCTTTTGTTCGATGGCCTGTTATCCGCATGTTGCTTCTCATTCATATCCATAATTTATGGATTTCCAGAAAATATTTATCGGTGTGCACTTGGTTGAGCTTTCTCGAGGGCATTTACAGCAGCAGCATATTGAAATACAAACTGCAACTTGTTTGGACAATGTGTTGACTCGCTTGAACTTAGAATGCGAGAATGACTGACAAAGTCATATAAAAAGTAATTATTTGTGAAAAATGGCAAACAACAAAGACGAAACGGATAAACATCAACTTGAATGAAGGAACTAGCGTAAAAATGGAGGTCGAAATGTAACGGGATGCGAGTGACAGCGTCAAGAGCTTGCCTTTCAACGAGGAAGCGGCAATAAGTTGAATGAAGATTTCTCTTTTATGAGTTTTCGTGTGCGTTATTTGTTTCATGACTCGCGATATGCTGTTATGACTGGAAGGTGTTTTTATTGTCATCATTTGGGAGGGGCATTGTTTGCAGTGAGCTTTCTGGCGGGCAGCCATTCGTTTACATTGTTTAATATGGAATCGTGCTTGACACGTCATTCCAACTGGAATCATGTTTAAGGGTCAAGCGAACCAGCAAAAACGGCAAATCCTTGTCTGGCAGCAAAAGCGATTATGGAAAAGGTTATTCATCGCATTATTCAAACCACATGAAATCCGAGCAAATGTCAAAGCTGTGATTTCCACATCGAATGACTTGGAGTCGTGGCGTAACGATGAGTAAAAAGCATTTTGCCGATGATTCCTTTTTGGCTGTTTTTTCTTTGGCCATTTTGTCACACCAAACAAAAGCACTTAAAACTCGACGAAGCATAAACAGAGCTGAATATTTAATGCCCCGTCTTTTTCGATGCAACTTTTTATTCTTCTCGTTCTGTTCATCTCTGGTTTATTCAGTTCTTTCAGCGTTCATGAAATGCACCATAAAAAATATCGCATCATTTTCTCGTTTCGAACACTTTTTTACGTCATCACTTTTCAGTGAACAATATGACGGGTTTCATCATCTGATATTGTTATTGGATTTTTGTTTCTCTCAATTTCGCGATCTCTCTCTCTCTGTCTCTCTTGAAACGCGCATCATGAAAGGCACAATGCATGAGAACGTTAGCAAGCTTAGCGATATTAATTCATTTATGGCGTAGTCACGAGCGGAACAATATTGCATGCAATAATGGCTGCTGATGGAATTCAATTTTGCTTTAAAGTGCAATCGTCTGCCATTTGGCCTTTATGGTATCCCACTGAGCCTGATTAGCGGCTTACTTTGAAACGATCACGGTCGTACAGTCCTTGTGCTGATCTCCACCGGAGGCAACCTTACGACCTAATCGATTCCCGCTAGGCGATTCTCGCGGTGACGTCACCAAACTGCTCTGCTGCTATGGCTTCTCGGTCGCATTCAATTCTATTTTCCAGACGCAACAAATGAAAATCGAAACTGACAAATAAATGAGCAGAAAAAGAGAACAGAGCGATAGAGTGCTTCTGTGGAACAATTCACAACACAGTCATTCGCCGAAACACACAGAAAATCCAACAAAGTTATTTTCTCATCTCGAACGATTCTGGGAAGATGTTCGTTTTTTGTTTGGCAGCTTCGTGTTAGTTGCTCGGGAGAGACATCTTCGGAGGAGAGACGGAAAAAATCAGACAAGAAATGTAACCGCAATCCTTTAACCGAACTGAAACATATAAAATATCATTCTACGGCTGAGTTGAGAAAGTGAAGGAAAGAGTCGGTGAATTCGATTGAGTGGAAAGAGCTGAAGATCTCTCCGTGCCAACGACGACAATCACCTTGGTCGGTTTGTTTTCGTCGTTGGTTTCTTCTTTGAGCAAATATTATTCTTTGAAAATTCAATTCTGCCGAAAACATGGGATTTGACTCAGTTGGAATGGGAGCGATTGATGTAGAAAAGGGATGCGAATTAGAGAGACTTAAAACAAAAACTGAAACTCTCTGTTGAAAAGTTTTCTTTGCTCCAATGGCCATGGTGATGGCGTTGCTCGTTTGCCTTGCGAAACATTGTCATCATCTACGTTGGCAGTGTTGAGCGGATTCTTGAGAAGGTACTTAGTTGTAAAATGGAAAATGCTTGTCTT
>JANSTV010053861.1:0-13373 GCA_027564135.1 Lestremia cinerea
AAATTGCGGTATTCACTGTCTTTCAAGTCTCGATAAAACTCCGTCAATTCTCTGCTCAATCTGGAAATCGAGCAGTCCATTAGTCTTCGTCGTTCGAATCTTCCAACCAGGTGTTCGCTTACGTCGGCAGAGCTTTTAAACCGAATGCGATCTGAAATTCAAGCCAAAGACCGAGCGGGAAGAAAAATGATGATACCCGGAATTCGGCAAAAAACCAGCCAAAGCCGGAGATTCAACTCACCTGAATGAAGGCCATCACCACGAAGGCCTGCAGAATCTTCTCCATTTTTCCTGATTTCGATCAAACAGTTTCAGCAGCAAAAATCAATTTGAGACTATCAACGCATTGCACGGCGGTATACTCGAGCTTTGGAGCATATTTTGATCTTAGAACGCAGATCAATTCGCGATAAATTCATCGTTGTTGAGTTTTTTGTTGAAACAAGTGGACTATAGGAAAAGCAATATCGGAGGCCTGTGAGTTTCATCAATATCACTAATGAGGTATGTTCTGTTCGAGCACAAATACGAACAATATTTGTTCTCGCTTCAAATTCCATGAATCAAGAGTGCTGATGATTCCGCCTCCAATGTTCTTCTGTCGACATGGAATTCCGTAATTCAACCATCAAACAATACTCTGGTATGCGAGGCAGAGTTTCAAACAAGCGTCGCATAACGAGAGCGCGTGTTTGATGTGCTTGTGTATGTTTAGTTTTAGTTTAGTTTAGTTTAGTTTAGTTTATTCACTCATTCGTTGTTGTCTTGGTGTTCATTGAAAGTCGTTCTGGCGAACCAGAACAATGATGTGCTCGTTGTATAGAGCGGTGATCGAATTGAGCTCGTTGCTATGTGGCAGTTCCTCCAGTAATTTCATTTGCTCGTTTCAATGATGGCAGTCTCAAATGACTTTGGCGAATTCGGAATATGTCTGTGTATGTCTTTTCTGCCGGAGCCATCGCTCAAAAGTCGGAGCCCGATTAGCAAAATATCAGCAAGAAGGTTCAAAGTCTTAAGGGGAGGTTATGGGTCCGATTGAAGTTTTTATCGTGACAGAAAAACTTCAATTACACGATGATGGTCGTCGCGATGAATTGGTGCTGATCATAGCAGCCATTGGCCGAAGTGTACCTCGCGCCTGGTGAAATTTTTTTTTGGAATCTCCTTCACGAGATGACAGTAACGCAACGCATTCATTATGATTCTTAAAACATGGATTCCGCCAAAAAAATGGAGTTCCAGTGGCGAAAGGCGGATAAAATTGTAGCTTGACCTTGTGTGCAGGTACTCCGGTTGTTTGGAAGAAAACAATTGTTTTCGCCAGTATAGTATAGTATTCGATGCACGGGCCTCCGGAGTCAACAGCTTCTGAAATCCGAAAATTTCTATCGAAAATTTTACAAATGCGAATAGAAATCGAAACAACGAACTCTCTGGAAGATATATCTTGTTTAGGAGTTTAGTGTTGTCGCAAAGGTTTTTAACCTTGGTTTTTTCCGAGAGGTTGGTTCATTCGAACCCAATTTTGCACCTTTTACCCACTTGTCACCATATCTTGTGCTGGGGAATGTTTCAAGATTGTTCGGCCCATTAATTCGGATGCGCATGATGGCAAATCATGCGCATCCACATTTCCAGGCTTGATGCGAGCTCTTCTCACACCACGTATGTGATTCATTATAGATACACCGTGGTAAGCTTCTGCGTAAATCGTTTTGCAATGATTAATCTTCAATTTTTTCCCCCTCTTGCTGTTTTCAAGCTTACCCCCTGTCGCGGACCAGGCTGCCATGTATGGGTGAAACCATGTGCTGCGACCTACTTCTGATTCAGACAGGCACACCGCTTACTTGCTAGCAGGATCTGAGAAGCCGAAAAGCTTTATTTCAACGAATTTCATTGAATATGGATTCAAAAATAGCGAATTTTTGATAATTTTGTCGGGTGGCATTTCAGAGTGGAGAATTTTTGCGTACAAATTGAAGAGCCTTTCGCGACCAGACCGCGATCTGTTCGGAGCTGCTACACGCGTCTCTTCGACAATTATGTGTTCCACTTCCACTTTCCACTTTCGACTTTCTACATTACAAATAACCGACTGATTCGTGTTGTTGTAATTTTTGGCTTAAAGGCGAAGATTCTTCTTCTTTGCTGAAATTCGCCCAACGTTCTGCTCTAGGTCATCATAGACTTCATATGATCCATCGAATGTTTATAGCCGCCTTGAAGTGGCGTCTTTCTTCTGCCAATAAGGGGTATTCGTATATGAAGCGTCCTTTTAATCCATACACGTATCCCTGAAGGATCATATGTGAAGGTATTTCATCCGCAAATTACAGCAAAGTCCTCGCATATAATGTCGACCAGGACCTTTGGATGCCGTCGTGATCTATCACTCTGACGGCCATACAACGATTCTGTAACAAGAAGTGGCATACACTAATTCACGATTCTCGACTCTCACGAACTAGCGAATTCCGACCGCAATGGCACATGAAGACTTGGCCAGGGGAAAGGATCCAGGTTTTAATGGGGCCTGTGGGTTCACAATACGTCGCAGCTTTCCTTGTTCTATTCAAAATTTGCGAGCTCTTGCCGTTTGAATTCATCATTGACGGCTCTCGTCTTTTTGGTCTTCGAATTTGATGCGACTAATTTTAAACGACTGCGACCTCTCCGATGTGAAGACCCAATCCGTCGACACAATATCGATTGTGTTCCAGTAACCATCTCCAACTGACAACTGCAATTTGAAATTTAATTGAACACAACATCCAAATATCCCTTTCAGCCCTCTCAGAGATGTTATTACACGATGTTTTGAAGCACTTTGAATGCACCGATTCTTGCACACGAACGTCTCGTCTGCCTATTTACAACTTCCATTTCATTTCATTTTGTGATATCACAATCACATTCACATTGTGAATTCTGTGAAAGCGATAATTTTTTGCTCGATTCGAAGGTTCAAACCAAATGTCATGTTTTCTCATGTGATCACGATTCACTTCTCTTATCGCCTTGATAGCGAACACATGTTTTTCGAAAACAAATTCAATTTTTTCCAACAAGTCTTGCATTTTGTTCTTGGCTGATCTCACATCGTGCATCATCGATTACCAGATATTTTCTGGTACTCGAAGGTACATACTAGTTTTTCTTGGTACTTTGGGCGCCCATGCACACCTCTGCTTGGGACGAATTGTAAGTTGAACTTGGCATCGACCATTTTCAGATTGATTTTCGGTGAGCATGTCTGAGATGTCGCCAGTTTAAACTAACCTCGTGTAGGGTTGGGGCGATTCAAGTATGATAAGGTGAATGAACATGGGAGATTAGGTGTAGTCGACGAAAGAAACCAATGTGGCGTTTCTCTTGCTAAGCAGCAGTAGAAAGTAGAGTAAAACAAGCTGAACATTCAGATGGGTAATCGCTCGATGGTTCGACGGCCAAAGCCACATTGCTGATGCTCTTGATTTCACGTTGCAAGTTTGCGACAATCAGATGAGAAAAGAGCGCGGAACCACCTCTAGAATTTCAACAATTGAAAGTTCGATGAGTTTTCATTTTCTGTTTTGGGTTTCTGAAAGCAGAAGAGACGTATTATTTCATTTCTATGTCATTGGAATGGCAACATTATCAGCTGTCGTCATTACATGAGTATGTGGTGCAGGTGTGGATTGAGGATCGGCTGAAATATCCTTTGGAGATCTCTGAACGAAGTAGAAATCGCATCATTGCCGCAATAGATGGGCAAATCAAATGATTTGTTTCGGCAAAAACGTTGATTTAAATCAAAATCATGATTATTTATTTGAAAATTTTTTGGTTGATTTGATTTTTATTTGATCTGAAACAAAAATGGGTATCAATTTGAGCGGGCGCAGCCTGACCGACGCGACATTTCCATGCATGGTTCGATCCTCGGTCGAGCTGAACAATCAGCATTTTCATATAATTGCCGGCTCACTCAACGGTCTGACTACGACCCGTTGACTAGTCTCCAAACGGCATTCTCATGTAATTGTCGGGTTCAGAAGTGTTACGAGCTGACCACTGCATGGCGCAAGTGGAGACAACAACCAATTCGCCAATCCATCCAAATTCCGCCATGAAAGCGATTCTTTCAGCGGATGAAGCAAGACCAGCAAGGCGCCACAGACTTTTCAATTTGTTCAAAATTCGGAAAAAATCAAGATTTTAAATCATATTTCGAAATTTGGATTTCCGCGCGTGGGGGAAACAGCACTGTCCGGCCGTCGAATGTCTCAATTTTAGTTTAGAGTTTATAGTGTAGAAATGAGACTCGATTGAAACCTCGAATTGAGGTTCATCGAGCATTCAATTTGATCTCAGTGAGCTTGTTGAATAGTGAAGCTTGTGCTCATTAAGTGTTCATTGAGGTTAAAATTCAAATCTTAATTTAGATTCAGGAGACTATTCCTTTCCACCCGGGACGTGGCAAGAATGTACCAGCAGAAACGTGTGCAGGTCGTCGAGCAAGATGTCGAACCGGAAGTTGATGATGAGGTGTACTCCGTTATCAACACAATCATGGCGCTGGACGAGACAACAGATGCGGCTCGAATGGATTTGTGTATTGACGGTGTTAGTGTGCCGGTGATTATCGATAGCAATGCGAGCGTGTCGGTAATGTCAGAGGCAGCTAAACATCAATTTTTCCCTCGAATGGCGTTATGTGAGTGCAGTACAAAATTGAAGGCGGTCAACGGTCATCAAACTGAAATGTGCGCCGAAGCAATGGTGAATGTGCAATTCAGAGACAAGACCCCATGCGCTGACTGTGTGTGGATCGGATAATTTCTTCAAAGTGTTAGTTGGCCGAAATTGGTTGAATGAGTTGGCGCCGTCGTGCAGACATTTTTGCTGAGTACAAGTGGCGAGTATTGACACTGGCGCGTCGGACTTTGCCAAAGTGTCGAAGCATCGATTTCCGAATGTGTTTGCGAGAGACGGTTCGTGTCAATCGTTTTTCAAATTGAATTGACATCTCCAGTCTTGTCGTCAACCGATCAGTTTGTTCAGTTTGTTCAATTTGTTCAGTTCCCGAATGTTTGCACTTCAACATTCATGCGTTGTTGGAGAATTTGGGCGAGGAACGTCGTTAGAAACTTACCATGCGAGTCGACGCATGAATTTATTCGTCGAACAAATGAACTAATGGTCGAGCATTGCGAAACCGATAATTAAAACATTTTCATTCCGGCTGTCGCTCGAAGGCGAACGCAGCAAATGGCCGACCAAGAATGCAGATAGAATGAGCCAAGGCGGTGGTCGTGGATTGGAATGCCGCCCGGACGACTTCGGAAGGTAGGCCCGTCGATCGTAACTCATGTCCAATGGCCGACCGGTTGTCAACTCTCACTAATTAATCATTGAAGTGATAAATATCGGATGTTGAAGTGTTTTGACCGACGGGGGGTTGGGGCGCTATCGAAATTGAGTTGTAAACAACTGCATGCCACTCGCAAACCTCACTCAAAATGTTCATCAGATATGAGAATTGATTGAAGGTGAGTTGAGCAGATGAATGTTTGGAGGTGCCAGAGGAGCGCCAGAATTCGCCCGAATGCATGCAAAGCAGACTCGAGGTCATTGCGTTTGAGTTTTGAGTTCATTGCGTTTGATTGGAATCATTGTGAGAGTTTCATCGACAGACTGAGCCCCTTACTTCCCTCGAAAGAGTGAACGTTCGCTCGCGGAAGAGCTTACGACGATATTTAATGCTTGTTCCAATCGTACGGAGCTCAGTTTGCTCTCGACAATCGAAAAATTCACTTCAATTGGAGCTCTGGTAAGATCGTGATGATGTGGAAGCAGTGCTGGATCGTTCTGCTGATCCACACAGTGGTCATTAACGGCATGCGTACTAACGCTTTAGGAGACTGGGTAAACGAGATTATCGACAGTCGTCCTCAAGCTAAGCTTGATATTGCAAATGCTGGAATGTGAGTATTTGGTCGCTCCGATTGCGAATCAGCTTCAACACTTCTCTCGAAATGAAGATGAATCTCATGGACGTGTACATTTCAGCTTAGAGGCTGTCGAACACATAAACCGGTGAGTCTGAGGTGGTATCCAATTTGAATGTCCACTTAATTGAGTTTATCTCGTTATCAGAATCACCACTGACATCGAGAAAATTTATAATTTCGTCGTGACTGACGATAGACTCTGGTTGAAAGTCGTACACGCATCGACACTCATGGTGAGTTGCTCACGACGTTTCTCACTCAAATTCTCCTATAGTTCATGTCTGTCGATGTGTAAACATTCGTGAACTGAACAAACTTAACAAACTGAACAAACTGAACAAACTTAACAAACTGAACGGTTGACGACAAGACTATGGGAATGTGAATTTTAATTTCAAAAACGATTGTAGTCGATTTCCTATTGATTTTCGGTGAAAATTCTCAAACAAAAATGTGTTTGGTTGGGTTAGACGCTGATGGCAAATGTGATGGGAGTCGGCGTTCAAGCGGAAAAAGCGAAATGCAAGGGGGGGTCCGATCAACTGGAGAGCGCTGTGCGATCTTTTCTCCTCGAGCCGAATGATTCGACACAAACACTCGTCTTTGGAGAAATTGACAACTTAAGAGAGGATGCAGACTGCAATATTCCGGATAGAGCGTTCCTGAACAAGGTTGATGACATTATAAGACTACGGTTGTCACCCACAGGAGAGCTTCAAATGCCACCATCGGATGCGTAAGATTCCTGGTGAAAGTTCGTTCCCAATTGCGCATTGGAACGCCATCCTCTTTTGTTCACAGAGATGCTCTCAATCATGATATTTATTTACAATTGGTCGGTGGCTATAGCATCGAATTGACCTCCTGCGAGCTCATCACTGAGTGCGTGATATGTTTAACATTTTCGCGCTCTAAACTTACTCCTTTTGCTTCCCACACAGCGAAATGAAAACATCCATTCTCTTGCGAGAGGGACTAATGAGATTCTTCAATCTAACTTCCTCGAATAGAGAAACAATGAAAAGCATCGCCTCAAAGTAAGTACTACGATGATTGAACGAGAGTAAAAGAGAATCTAATAATGCACCGTCTCAGAATCGGGAAGCCGGCCGCTCGAGGCAGTATATCCGCAAAGTGTTCAAGTCTGAAAAACGCCGAATTGTTTTTGGGAAATCCGTTCGTTCTTTTCGAGAAGGTTTGCATTGTAAAACTGGAGGTTGTCGCGGACTGAACGAATATTTCCGCAGGAATTTTACACATTTCTCGAGTCAACCGTCGAAGGCGGAGCCGAATACAAACCTAAGCAGGCAGTACTTTTCTTGAAGGTCTTGGAGGCCAGAGGATACGAGCAGTGGGTTTACTGGGTCCGCTAGTCGACATTCTAATGATCAACTTTCCGTCTTCCATTTACGTTTCAGATATTCCGTCATTCATTCGTTGGTTGAGTACGCATTTCCAGAGATTTGGTTTTCATTCAGACGCTGATCAAAACGATTTTTTGTGGCCATTCCAGATTGCTGACCAACTTAAACACCACTGAGTTGAAGAAAGTCGACTGTGATGGCAAAATTTTCGATCTAAAAGCGATTGCAGACGAAATTCGAGGGGCTCTGATGGAATTTCAGGTGGGTATCCATTTGCGGCGCGATATGGTCCTAGTTTGACTGTCGTTTCGGTTGCAGGACTTTGGAATCGTATATGATTTCGCAAGCGAATGTGCGTTCATGGTGAGAAGGTATTCGCACCTACTCTCAAGCAGTTCGAGTAGAGCTGTCCAGTACCTTTTAGATGCTCTGCTGGGCTTAACAATGAAACAAAGCGATTTTGACGTGGGTGTGACCGCTGAGGCGCCAGCTGAAAACCTGGCTTTGGCCCGGGTATACTCTGTTATTTCAAGCTTCAGCGGCTGGAAAAGCTCTGAAATCAGAGATTTACGCAAAATAATTTTTTTTGACGTCTCTAATGAAGGGGATCTCTGCCAATACGTGATCACCCTCCAAGATATGCTGTAAGTCATGAGATCGCTTTATCACTTTCGCTTCTACCTCTTATCCCAACTAAAATTCGCTTTTCTTCTTCTTTTGGAAAGGGGAAAAACACGATCGTAGGTTCTGAAGAATTGATCGAAGTGACGGATATTTAATTTGTATTTGAATACTCCTTCCAGACTCATTCAAGAGGCAATAGAGAAAATCGACGATTCTCAAGAGCAACCAGATGACTTTGGCATTTCAAAACTCAGGGACTTTGTTGGAAAACTTCAAGCCTCTACCGCACTGTTTCCAGTTGTGGAGACAGCAACAGGAGAAACTACTGACAGTCCAAAGAGATGATCATCTGGTGCGGTCTCAAGAGATTCACATACTCGCGTCCGTCAGAGACTTTGTCCAACCAAAAATTGTTTGAATAAATTAGTGTTTGAACGAATAGAAAGGAATGAGAGATTTGCAAGACTTTGACTCGAAAGTGCTCCAGGGGAGAGCTTCTGACTGAGATCGCTGCCATGCTGTTGGTCCGGTAGTTTTGGAACACTGGACTGGACGAGAAAAGCAGCCTCACGCACCTCCACTTACTGAGTTCAGCACCGAGAACCACTCGACAGCATACAGTGGGCGGCAAGAGATTAGGATCGTAATTTCGACTACTATTCGACTGGTCGGGATTTTGACGAACACGACTGTTAAAGTGAGACCCACAGTGGTGGACGATGCTACCTGTATCAAAGGTTTTCCAAATGAGCGATGCGCCGGCATCCGCTCGAATGCATGCAAAGCCGACCAGAGCTTTTGTTTTGAGTTGCTTGCGTTTGATTGGAATCGAAGCATCAACAGACTGAGCCCCTCACTTCCCTTGGAAGATTGACGGCTCGCTCTGGGATTTTTTTGATCGAACTGAACTCAGTTTGCTGTCGACAATCGAAGAATTCACTTCACTTGGAGCTTTGATAAGATCGTGAAAATTTGGATGCAGTGCTGGATCATTCTGCTGATCCACACTTTGACCGTCAACGGCATGCGTGGAACTGAATTTGTTGAGAGTATAAGAGGAGCTATCGTTAGTCGTCGTCAAGCTAAACATGATGAAGCAATGCGTGAAAAAGCTTTGCTTGATCAAGTACGGCGTGATCAATATACGATTGATAGTGTTGATGCTGCTCTGTGAGTATTCTTTATCTACGATTCAGATTCAGAGTCGTCATTCCTCTCGGAATTTTTTTTCATCGACATGGCCATTTCAGTTTAAAGGTTGTCGAAAACACGAACCGGTGAGTCTAAGATGCGGTTCGTTTCGAATGTCAACTTAATTGAGTGCATCTCGCTATCAGATTCGCTGAAGACGCCAAGCAAATCAATCTTCACCTCGTGACTGAAGATCAATTTTGGTGGAAAATCGTTCATGCGTCAACTCGCATGGTAAGTTGCTAACGACGTTTCTCGCCCAAATTCTCCAAAAACGCATGAATGTTGAAGTGCAAACATTCGGGAACTGAGCAAACTGAACAAACTGAACAAACTGAACAAACTGATCGGTTGACGACAAGACTATGGAGATGTGAATTTTAATTTGAAAAACGATTGAAGGCGGCGTTTCTGTGAGCAAAATCGACAAACAAACTGACATTCGACAAATTTTCGGTAATACAGATGCCAATGATGCAAAGAACGCTTGCACCGTTGAATTTTTGAATGAAATCGATGGTTGAACGTTGAACGGTGTCAATCATGATGAACGTTGTTCTTATCAATGACATTGATGACCTACCGCTCAATGAATGTTAGTCAAATTCTCATCGACTGTTGGCCTAATAGTTATCGACTTTTCGCCGAATGTTGATCGAATGTTAATCAAATGTTCATCGGTTTTGGCCAGCATTTGCTGAACATTTGATCAACAGTCGATGAGCTTTTGACTAACATTCGTTGAGCAGTAGGTCAACAGTGTCATTGAAAACAACAACGTTCATCATGATTGAACGTTCAACCATCGATTTCTTTCAAAACTTCAACGGCGCAAGCTTTCTTTGCATCACTGGCATCTGCATAACCGACAATTTGTCGAATGTCACTTTGTCAAATGGCAGTTTGTTTGTCGGCTTGGCTCACAGAAACTACCTCTTGGACTGACAAAGAACGCTGTTCCTGTGTTCAAAAAGGCCTATTCGGTACCGTACGCTTCGAGAGAGCGTGTGCAGAGTGAGCTCGAGTCACTGGTGAAAAAGGATACGCTGATACCGGTCGAATACAGTGATTGGACTAGTCCACTGGTAGTGGTGCCGAAGAAGGATGGCGGCATTCGTGTGTGCACTGACTTTAAGCAGAGGCTCAACCGTGCGATCGAAATCGAAACATACCCGTTCGCGTTAGCTGAGGCTATTTTTGCGTCATCGGCTGGGAACAAGTTCTACGCAGTCATCGATTTGCGTGGAGCGTTTCAACAGTTGAAAATCAGTTGACGGTGAATACACATGTCGGTTTATTCAGATACACAGTGCTTACGTTTGGAATTTCTTCGGCGCCGATGAATTTTCAACGAGTGATGGACGAAATTTTTAAAGGACTGGATGATGTGGCGTGTTATATCGACGACATTTTTGTATCGGCCATATCAATTGAGGAATGTAAACAACGTGTGATCCAAGTCTTTGAGCGGCTTTCGAAATTCAACGTGAAAATTAACATCGAATTGATGAGAATGGAATTCATCCGACTCAGGAAAAAGTGCGAGCGCTCTTCGATGCCCCACACCCGCAGAACATCAGTCAATTGCGGTCGTGTTTGGGGATGCTGAATTTTTATAATCGATTTTTGCCGATGTTATCAACGGAGCTGAGCTTGTGATGCAGCTTTCGAGAAAGGCAAGCAGATGCTGCTGAATGATAGTGTTTGGGTGCCATATGATTCAGCAAAACCGATCATTGTGATGTCTGATGTCTGATCACTGTTGCAAGTCTCTGGTGGAGTGGAAAAGCCGATTTCGTTTGCTTCATCGACATTGTCTGTGACTCAGCGGAAATACACTCAATTGGAGAAGGAGGCAATGGCGATTGTTTTTGGGGTAACAAAATTCCGGGAAGTGCCAGGATTTTCGTCGTTGTCGTATCGTCATGTGCACCTCATTTTTGGTATCGTGTGCACATGGACTTCCTCGAGCTATACAGCCCACAAAATGTTTCTGTTGGTCGATAGCCACAGCAATTGGATTGATGTGCGAATCATGCAACGGAAAAATGCGCAGCATGTGGTGATGGAACTTCGACACATTTTTGCTGCATTCGGGCTACCGGTGGAACTGGCCGTTCCGATAACGACCGCCATTCGGCTCAAGCGAATTGATGGAGTTTTTGAATGCGAATGGGGTACGTTCATTGCGAAGCCCGCCATACCATCCGCAAAGTAACGGACAAGCCGAAAATGCAGTGCGGACGGTGAAGTCGTTGCTGAAGAAGCAGCTGTCGAATCTGGTGCCGAACGTGAGTGTGTCGGCCGTGAGCATTGTGATTGACAAGTTTTTGCTGAAGTTGGATGGAGGCCGGCCCGGATTGTTTCGGTAATTTCAAAAAGCGTTTATGAAACTATCGTCTATGGTTTACTCAAGACAGCTCGAACTGACCAAATGAGGAAGTACTGCAACAAGAAGGTTGACGGCCAAGCTGGCTCCACGGATGATTTTTTCGTGCCGAGTGACGAAGGAGAGGGACCGACAACATCGGACCGTGAGCCGAAGGTGAATCGCCCGTCAGTGGTGGAGCGCCCGTCTAAAGTGCTGATCCCCCAACCAGAAGCAAGACGTTCGAATGGAGAGGAGAGGAGTGATATGTATCAGTGTAAACCCAGTCTGGGATCTAAATGTACATGTAGTTATCGACATCATTCAAGCAATAAATGGCAATCTTCTTCCGTCCACCGAACGAAGCACACGCTTTCGGCTTGACACTGAATCGGGTCTTTTATTCAATTCAAACGACATATTAAACCATTCTCAATTTTGTTTATTTGTTGAAGTGGAGATGTGTTGGATGGAGCTACAGCGACATCGTGATAGCGAGCTCATTTAGTGACCCCGACCGGC
The DNA here is from genome assembly GCA_027564135.1 of Lestremia cinerea. Lineage (NCBI taxonomy): Eukaryota > Metazoa > Arthropoda > Insecta > Diptera > Cecidomyiidae > Lestremia > Lestremia cinerea. Next base: position 12,066 of record JANSTV010053861.1, read on the forward strand.
AGAGGCCGGACATACTTTGTACAAGCTCAGAATAAATAAAATGATAAAGAGTTAAATGATACCAACATTACAGCATTCATGATCTCATTCGTGGTTGGCGGAAATTCGTTCTGCGGCGATCTAACTGTTCATAGCGTCCAATCAGCTCGAAATAGAACGCGGCGTTGGTGATTTGAGAATATTTGTTCACATCACAAGAGCCTTGTCGTGAAGTGGCTGTGCTCACGTTACTCTCGAAAATTGTAGATCGTCCGCTCGCAGTCTCCAGCATTGTCACCGACGCACACGCCTTGCTCACTAGTCACAAGACACTTATGGCTTTCGTTAAATAGTGTGCTCCTGCAGTCAAGTCGGCTGATCGAATACAGTTCAATTACTTTCAGATGCGAACTGGGTTCACCCACTGGAATCGTTGGTGATCATAATAAAATGTTCAACAAAGAAGCCTCGAGCTAACCGAAACGGGCCTATAAGCGCTCCGCCATTGCGAGGAAGCTCTGTGACATCACAGCGATTGGCCACAGTCGAATCTAAAAAAAGGCTGCTTATCGCATTGGATCGCTCGAATCAGTGTTTGTTACTCACCATGCAGGACAGCAAGCAGAATCAATGCACAAAATGGTCGTGAACGAACTTTACTATCTTTCACATGTAACTACACAACAGTCGATTTGAAATGAAACAGAACAACAACCAAGTATCTAGTATCTATTACATTACATATATTCAAACCGAATGCACGAGTTTTTGAAACAGTTTGCAAGCACCGATTGTTCATTCAAATATAAGCATTTTTTCATTTCGTGTATCAACAAATGTCTCAATCGCTCAAACGTCTCATCGGCTTGTTAACAATTTTTCCGTTCTGCGATATCACAATCACATTGACATTATGAGTTCATGAAACGATAATTTTTCTGTTTGTTTCGACTTTCAAATCGAATGTCATATTTTATCGCCTTCACAGCGACAGCATGTTCGTCTGAACAAAATTTGGGTTTTTCCCACATGTCTCGCATTTTGTACTTCGGAGTAGGAGAAGAACTTCTGGTACTCGATAGTTCTTGTTTTTTTGGTACTTTGGGTGAGTATGGCTTAATATGACACCAGCGAGGCTTATCTCGTGTGGGACTAATAAGTCAAGCATTGTTACGCGCAGGGCTGGGAATTATTCCTGCTCCGGGGGATTATTCCGATTACTCCGGTTTGCCTATCCAATCACATCGACGGTGAACAACAACAACAACAACAACAACAACAACAACAACAACAACAACAACAACAACAACAACAACAACAACAACAACA
>JANSTV010053872.1:0-13372 GCA_027564135.1 Lestremia cinerea
CGGCATTGTGATTTTATTGTTGTCGCACACACGAATCGGGCTGACTTGCAAAATGACAACTCGCGAACTGACAGAGCTGCCGATCAAACATAGAAAGTGAAAATTGACAATTAAAGTGTTTTCGCTGAGTTTGAAACCTGATGAATGTCTTGAATTGGTGATTTCGTTTTAATTTTTTCGTTTCGAATGCGATTTATTGTTTGGCTTATTTCTTTGTTATCATTCGCGGTTCAAACCGTTTTAACTTACACAGAAAACTGTTGGGAAATTATGGATGATTTTCCGGATTATTGTCCCGTGGATTGCCGCTCTTACGCTCCTGTCGAGATGTGAGAGAGAAGACCGTTTAAAGCTGCTGATTTTTTCACTTGTTTCTTGACGACCAGCGACTTTTTCGTTTTCGAATTGAGAGGATTTCAAGGTCGCTCGAAATTGTCAATAGAACTTTGAATCAAAGTGCGACAGACAATTCTGTCAAATGAATCACAACAGTTGTCGTATTGCGTGCTACTTGAAATCATAAACAAAGGAATATTTCTGGTTTTCGCGTAGATTCGCCGTGACTCATTTTGATGGGAGAGAAAGAAAAACAGAAAATTGAAAGCGAAACCTCGGGAGAACGTTACCAAAGGTACAGTGTCACTATGGTATCGGGGGAATATTGGTGGAAACTATGTTGGAGAACAGAAGAGCCAAGAAAAAAAAATTGCTCTAGGTGAGGCTCGAACTCACAACCACGGCATGGCTCATACACAAATACTGATTATAAGTACCGTGCGCTACCGATTGCGCCACTAGAGCTTCGCATAAAAGTCGGCAATTTGTCAAATACAATAATTCGAGGCATCGCGGCACAACGATTGCAAACAATTTGATGTGGAATTTCCACCCAACGAAATCGGCATCACCCCACTCGCGATTGTATTTGCTTATGGTCGTGCATTCGGTTCGAAGCATATACAATGCAATGTTTTGTTTGGAAATCAGACAACGTCAACGTAATTCTAGCTCTGTTTTGCGATTATTTTCGTTTTGAGGAATGATATGTGTCGCAGAGCAAATATGACACTAATTCTGAGGATTTTCTTCTTGGGCTGGTGGGATGGAGGAAGTGGTCTTTTCTGGGGGGGAAATCTTCGTATCTGGTTTTTGTTGATATTTTCTTTTTCTTTCTTTCCTCTCGATTGAGACGGAATGAGATTTAACATTTTGAGGAGGAACAATCCGTGTGTCTTTAATTGACCGCTATTGGGAGAATCGTGGTTCATGTTTTGTCCCCCGCCATTTGTGGAAGGCCTAAGCGAAAAGATGGTGCTCCACGTATTCATTTAGTTTACCGAAAGCAACATCTGGTCTTTGTTGACCATCTTCGTCATGGGCGTATTTTTAAGCCAAGTAAATGACGTGGTTCTCAATTCGTCGATATTATAAGTCGAATTCTTTTCCCACCGAGGAGAATGGATATCCAAAGAAATGGCTCTTCCCTCCAGTGATTTTCGATGGAAATTATCTGAAGGGCACGATGAAAATGAGGTACAAACTTCGGCCGAAACGAATATTTCTTATTTGTCTCTTTTCGAGAAAATTCGTTTCCAAAACAGCAATTACGTTTCTCCAGTAATATCTCCAAATATTTCCTGGAGCTTGTTCTGAGGCATTTTATGAGACTGAAATGGGCCTATCGGGAATAACACTGGCTGGCAAGCTTCTTGTTATCTCGTCACTAAGTCTCATTCGACGCGATGAATCGAACTCTTCATGACCAGCCATTGAAATGAACAACTTTCGAAATGTGAATCAGGTCGAATCCATCGTCACTACGTGATTCGGAGCTAAATACCCATATGCAGAAAATATATAAAAACTGAATCGACTAAAAAAAATCCAAAAAAAAAATTCGAAGAAAAAAAAAATTGCTCTAGGTGAGGCTCGAACTCACAACCACGGCATGGCTCACAAATACTGATTATAAGTACCGTGCGCTACCGATTGCGCCACTAGAGCTCTGCTTATACGTTGGCAATCTAGCAACTAGAACGTTTCGATGCAAAAAGGAGTGCGTGTGCATACAAAAAGGATGCGATATCCGTGTGTGTTGAGGACATTTGCGTACATTCTCGTGTGCCACAGCATGCAGGACACCAGTCTAGCACAGCGGTGATGTTTCCAAAATAAATCTGCGTTTGTTGGTTGGTGTCAGTTCAAACATTTTTGAGATTCAAATGAAATTTTCAGCGGTTGATTGAATTTGAAAATTTGACGGAATTGAACGCATCCGTTTTCAGGAATTTCAAAATGACATAACCTCACACTCTGTTTGTTTTCATTCAAAACAATGCATTCCATTGAGCACGTTCCAATCTAATACGAGATGCCATTGAGGAATATTCTGATTACGGGTGAGTTGAAACTTGCATTGATCTCGAGCGTAGGTTGGAGGAGTATTACAAGGAGTGGCAAGGTATTTCAATAAACAAATGCATCATTTTCGATCATCGATAGGTACGCCTGGCGTGGGAAAGTCCCGACTCTGTGCTGAAGTAGCCAAAATTTGTTCACTGAAATATCATGATGTGTCTGGGATAGCCAAAGAGCACGATTTCACAGATGGCCATGACGATGCACTGGACTGCCCCATCTTGGACGAAGACAAGGTATGTACTTGCTATTCCGCCAAAAAGTGCCAATTGGATAGTCAATTGTTCCTATCAATTCCAGCTGATGGACTATTTGGAGCCAACGATGGCCCAAGGCGGCAACGTCGTGGAATACCACTGCTGTGATTTCTTCCCCGAACGATGGTTCTCGGGCGTGTTTGTTGTTCGTTGCAACAACACGCTGCTGTATGACCGGCTTGAGCAACGCCAATACAATCCAAACAAACTGCGTCAAAACATCGAATGTGAGATATTCGGTGAGGTTTTAAGCGATGCAGAGGAGTCATACCCGAAAGATATCGTCTTTGAATTGAAAGGTGAGACCGAGGAGGATTTCCAGGCGAGCGTGGAACAAGTCAAAGATTTTGTCGCAAATTGGAAATGAATAAATGCTTTAGATTACTATTGAATCACCGGTGTTTTCTCATATCGACTCAATCATGTCTTCGACCCGTCCAATCGAAATGTCAAAAACTGTCAACAATGACACGACCGCTGCTGTCATTTTTTGGTTATGTTTCGTCAAAATATTAATCATTTTAGTGGAATCGCCACGAAATTGTCAGAATTTCTGCTAAGAAATTCAGTGAAGTTCGAACCATTCGCGAAACGGTTCTATTCTGCGAAGATAGACAAACGCAAATACAGAATGGATACCGTTTATTTCCGTCACAGCCAGGAAGTTTCCGTCAACATTTCGTTTCGATTCAAAAATGATGAGATTGGCATTGATCGAGTGTTCAATTTCAATCGGACTCTGACAGAGACGATTGAATCGACTTTCGTGCGAATCAAAGCAAATGTTGAAAAGGAATTGCGGCAGAAACTCGGTTTGAAGTCGAGAAAGAAGAAGAAGAAGGCCGAGGATGCTGATCTGGTAGCTGCGGAGCCCGTGGTGGTAGTGAGCGATCCCGCTCCGGTTACGATTTCACTTCTGAATGGTGACAATGTCGTTGAGAGAATTACTTGGACCGAATTACTTGTTCCCATCGACGGAAGCTCTGCGACCAATCTGACCCTTCGAATCTTGGACCAGAATTTCAAGATTGCCTACAATTTTCCACATTGCGCCAATATTGCGCTGCCGCAGTCGATTCTAATTGGTTACCATTGCTATCCGACAAAATTTGATGTTCAGTTTGCTGAGCAGAAGGATTGCGTGTTCGAGTGGTACCGTGGATTGCCCGCAACGAGTGAGGCCAAAATCAAATGGAGCAAATGTGGCGAATCGTTCTTCTACGAAGTCACCGAGACGGACTCTGGGCACAGATTGAAGGTGGAGTGCACACCCAAGAAGGGTGAATTGGCTGGGATGAAGAGTGAGGCGATTTCAAAATCAACTGTTGAGGCTGGACCTGATTCGAGTATCGTGGAAAGGAGGCATTCTCTAACCTCTTCGCGTCTGCCGGTCGATGGAAACCGATTCCGGGTTGTCACTTACAACATCCTAGCGGATTTCTACACCGACAGCGAGTACACGCGAAAGGAACTATTTCCGTACTGTCCGTCATCAGCTCTGACCATTGACTATCGCAAGCAACTGATAACGCGAGAGCTAATCGGGTTTCACAGTGACATCATTTGCTTGCAAGAGGTGGACGTCAAGGTGTTTGAAGGCGATTTGTCAGTATGTCTTGGACGTCACGGATTTGAAGGCAATTTCAACAAAAAGGGAGGCACTCCGGAAGGTCTCGCCACGTTCTATCATCAAAGCAAGTTCAGTTTGGTTGACAAGCATTGCCTGAATTTCTCGAAGGGCATTTCTGAACTGCCCGTTTTCGATGAACTTTACGGAAAAATCAAAGACAATGAAAAACTTTGCGAGCGAATCAAGAGCTTGCCATCCAGCCTTCAGGTGAGTTCAATTGACCGATCCGGTTGATGAGCTGTTGGACATTCAAGACGGATTTTGGACTTTTAGATAACCGTGCTGAAGTCCAAATTGAGTGATAAATATTTGCTGGTGGGAAATACTCACTTGTATTCGCAAGCGGATGCCGACCACGTTCGTGTGTTGCAGATCGGCCAATCGATGGTGTTCATGGAGCATATTCTTGAGAAAACCATCGCCGATCATAATTTGACCCCATCTCAAGCGACGATTGTCTTCTGCGGCGATTTCAACAGCACCCCTGACTGCGGCATCTACAAGCTCATGACAGAGAAGTTCGTTCCAGAGGATTACATTGGATTTCAAAGCAGTCAGTGTTTCCGTTGCATTCAATTTTCCAAAATGAAATTGAGTTTCGTTTCCAGATTCGGAGGAAGCCATCACTGGAATGAGTCTGCGTCAACCATATGATATTGCGTCAGCGTATGGCACGCCCATGTACACGAATTACACAAAGGGCTTTTCCGGATGCCTCGATTACATTTTCTTCCAAACAGACAAACTGCGTGTGGCTCAGGTGGGTTTTGGCTGCGGAGGAATATTTTGAATTGAAACTGATTTTCTCGTTATTTCCACCCACAGATCGTTCCGCTTCCATGCGAAGCTGAGCTGACCGCAGAAACTGCACTGCCGTCAACAAGGTTCCCATCAGACCATTTGTCGCTGATCGCCGACTTGGAATGGCTCCATTGACACGTTTAGATAATATATTTTTGAGAATCTTATTGTCCAAATAAATACGTTTTTTTATTGATTCCTGAGCATCGAACCATCTTTGGCTCACTTTCGTCGGTGCCAGTCCCATTGATTCAAGTCGTTTCCAGCAGATTTTTCAATGGCAGCGATGACATCTAGAGATTCCCCAGCTGGAATTCCGTACCCGCCAGACAAGCCATGAGGATTCGAAGGAGTTTTGCAATCCATCTTCGACTCCTTCCGCAGCACTTTGTCCACCTCGACGGAGTTGAAAAAGGCTATCGACTGTGGCAAATCGCTCAAGCCGAGTCTGAAAAATTGGAATTTTTTTTTTTTAGATTCTGGCGGCTCTAGGACAAACCTGATAATTACTGTTGGACACAAAACGAGCGAGTCAGCAAATTGGTGATATGCATAGCCAGTGCTGCTTTGTACGCATGCTCTTCCTTCACCAAATACCGGAGTTCATCGTGAAAACTGAGACAGAAGCGGGCATTGGAGCCCATTAGCCAGCGCATGGAAACCAACATCAAATGTAGAAAGTCAACGGCTCCACTCTGTACGACCCAGTTGATACGAGTTGGAAGAAATCGATCTTCGATTCCCGGCTGGCGTTCCAGGGCTCGACTCAAACGACACTAAAAGATTTTTCTTGAAGAATTCTCATTTCTCACTCAATCTACCTGAAAGTTACCTGAAGAAAAGGTGTAACCGGCTGCTCCATCTCGGCAATCTCTTCGAGCCGATTAAACATCGCGCTCTCTATGCCGCCATACCATTTGGCGGGTAGAAAGATCTCATTGACTGGTCGGTGAAAGACTGCCGCCAGTTTGAGCACCTCAAATTGGTTATAGGCTCGATCTTCAAGTGAGCCTTCAAAGTCATCCCGCAAATAATACATTTTGCGGCCTTTAGTCAAGGCAAACATCTTCGTCGCTTTCGATTTGGCTTCACCGTCAGAAATCGTTGGATTGAATTGTTTCAGGAGACGCGTTGCAAAAATTTGTCCGGCGCCGTAGATTCGAGCGTAGTTCAAAACTTTTGCGTGATCTCGAGATATGCCAACTGCGCGGGCAGTAACACTGTGCATATCCGTGCCGCTGGATTTGGTTCCATTCAGAGTCATCCAGCCGAGAGGGGTCGCCCCATGAATACCTGTGGCGCTTGCATCACCCAAGACCGAGGCAATCCACAATTCTTGCGAGTCAACATCAGCGCCAACAATACGATATCCCTCCGGAGCTTGGACCATTGCCCTCAGCTCGGACCCAATACGATCCGAAATCGCATTGCTAGCTGTCATCCAGGTGGATTCGCTGGCCCGCCGGGTCAACGTCCCACATGTCACAACCATCGGCAATATGGCAGCTTTGTCCAAACGTTCTTTCGCATCGTCATCTCCGCAAGACACCACTATTTGACCTGAGATGCGATCACGATTGTTCCGCCAGTACGATAACATTCGGGCGATTTGAATAACACGCTCGGCCGTCACGCTGTCACCGGCCAACACATTTTCAGAGAATTTTATGAGAAAATCTTTGGCCAAAGGATTTCCAACACGATGCGCTACACCATCCTTGTGCGGTAGCTTGAAGAACCAACAGCAACCTTCCAGTTCGGTGTCGCACCAAACACCGGTTCCCTGGTAGACGCCGTTCGTGGAATCTTTTGCCTTTTTCGAATAATAATCACGTTTACTCAAGTGCTTCTCAACGTCGGTGGATAATTTGCTGAAGGCCTGTTCGCTTTCCGTCGTCGTCGCAGCGTTCGAGTTGAGGTCCATCACAGGGCATTTCTTCAACAACTCCGTCAACGGAATGCTGCTCTCCTCATTTGAGCTCAGTTCCGATGTAAATGGCACAAGAAATCCCCAGCCGAGCCCTCGGATGAAGTGGAGCGGGTAACCTTCCCAGCAGAGCGACATTAGCTTGGGAGCAACTTGCATTCCGGTTCCCAAAGCTAATGGGCCGGGTTGCCAGTTGGGATCATCCAGCCTTAAGCACAGTTTTCGATACCAAGCCGGGTAACCAGGAAGGAGTGGCGGTCGGGCGGGCAGCAAGTCTTTCAAATCCATCAAATGCTGGAACTTTGCTTTCAGGTGCTCGAATTCGGATTCGCTTGAGACTGGAGTTGATTCCTCCAGAATATTTTCATCGCCTTTTTTCTTTTTCGGTCGAGTTTTCTTCAGAGATAACGCTTGCACCGACCAGTCTTGATCCCACATCCAGAGGTCGTTTCTGTAGGCTTTGCCATGAAACAAGCGACACGCTTGATTGGCTCGCTTCGCCAGTAAGTACTTTGACTCGATGTCCAAATCCTTGTAGATCAAATTGGACTCGTTAATGTAGCGAAGCCAGTTGGAGTTAACCGGCAGGTAGGCCATTCCAATCTCGAGCATTCCCGCCAGCGTCGCCGGGTGAGGAAAACGCTCAGAGAACATCGGGAAAATTTGTTTGAAAACCTCATACGTTGCGACCACGTCCTTGGCGCAATATTCCATCAGAGTTTGAAAATTCCGATAAATATCCTTCAGTGAACCACAAACGAACATCTCACGAGTCTCCTTGCTGATTGTCACAGAAGAGTCCTCTTGGCCGCAATACAATTTGTGCACTTCCACCAGGCTGTTCAACGAGCTCTGTGAGCTCCAAGAAGATTCGTCGTCGTCCAGCTCTTTTTTCGATTTGAGCATTGCGCGTTGGTAGGACGTGACCCCACTGACGCAAGTGTGCATTGACATTGTGTCCAGGAATCGCATTGCCGTGCTCTCCAAAGGATACTGATTACGAATCCGAGCACGATCGAACGACACGTTGTGACCGATGACGATTTTCGGCTGCTGATTTGTCTGCTCCTCCAACGGAATCATCTCATGGTCGCTGTAGACACGCGGTGCATTGGACTTCTCGCCAGAGGTTTTTGCCTTCGACTTTTTCAACATGAGCGCTTCACTCGTCCACGAGTACCAATATTTCGCTCCTACGGCACACGCCAGAGTTGGTGCGGCACCTTCTTGCATGCACACTTCGATATCGAAAATCAAAGCATGCTCTTCAGGATATGGCACGGAAACCACTGTCCCATTCTGGTCGTATCGCGTCCATCCAATTTCCTTCTTCCATTTCTTGGGCATCTTTGGAATGCCAGACTTGATCAACGCGCCAATGAGCTTCTGATACGGCAGAGATTGTTCCTGGGCTATTTCGTAAAAATGCTCGATGAGATCACTGCCTTTCAGCGGAGGCAGCTGGATGTTCACATCCGGAAGAGATGACGTTTCCCCAGGTGTTATGCCGTGGCGAATCAGGTCCTTGTGGCATCTAGCAAATACAATTGAATAAGACCATCATCATACCAAAGTGCAAAGGACTCACTTCTCGACCAGCGTTTGATCAGCCGGTTTAGTATTTTCTTTGAAAATTTGCTGAAACAGCGATTGCGATAGCATCTGGATTTTCATTTCATTCTCTCGATATTCGGAAGGCGCTGATGGAGATTTGACTTGCGATTCAGCTTCTCGCACTTTTGGTTTCTTGATGCTGATTCCATTTACAACCTCTGAGAGCACCACTTGCGATGGAACATCCTCCACCAATTTTAATTTTTCTCCGGATTTCCGATAAACCTTAATCGTGCTGTGAGGCTGGAAGTCCTTTCCAGCCGAACAGAATTGTCGGAATGTTCGCTGGATTTTCCCACATTTCATCATTTGCGCAACTGTTTGAGCATTTGAACTTGAAACCAAAACAACAAAAACTCCGCTTTGAGGTTATGTCATGCAGGCCGTGGAATGAGCTGTCAAAACAGATCGCATTGAACGCGACCACTGAACGAATATTCAGCTCCCGCACTGTTGTTTGGCGCCAAATCAGTGACAGTTTCGCTTGTTGGTTGGTTCGGTTTAATCGTCTCTCTGATTGATTCTCGTTTACGCGAATTGTTAGATTTTTTTGTTTCCAAAATGGATTTTACGACGCGAAAGAATCGCCAACGACCCCAGGCGCACGTTCAGACTGAGAACTTGGAAGCGCTATATCCACATAACGTACAACTCTATCACATTCCGCCAACACAAGACGTTACCTTGCAAACATTTGAGGACTTGGCCGTGGAACGCTTGAAAGTGCTCCGGATCCTCGAACAAGCCAGTTCGAAGAACTTGCGTCCGCAGTCGGACGAATGGAAGGAATCGGTCATGAATGAGCTCAATCAGACGGGTCTGAAAAGCTACACTCGTCTCTTTGGCGGACATTCCACCACGAATGCGAAGGAGGCCGATTTGCAAGCGAGGAAAAAGGACTACATTTCACATTTTATTCTTCGATTGGCTTATTGCCAATCCCAGGACCTGCGACGGTACGAGTCATTGCTTTCAAATTTGTAAAAATACGATTCAAAACCAATTGACTTTTTCAGATGGTTTATTCAGCGCGAAATGGAATTGTTTAAACTGAAATTCTCGGGGCTGTCGTCGACGGATGTCAAAAAATTCCTCGAAATCCATCAACTGAACTATCAGCCCATCACAGAAGACGAGAAGAACGAAGTGAAAAGTGGTCTGTACGAGAGCACAGCGGGGCACAGTGTGATGAAGATCGAAACGCTCGAATTCTACAAGGTCCATTTCACCGAGGTGCCCGATTTGGTGCGAAATCGGCGATGCTATTTGAAGGGCGGCTATGCTTACGTCAACACTAATGATTTTGTGTCGATCGTTGCTGGGAAACAAGAGGCCTGCATCGACAGTGGATTGAAAGCGGTTCAACGCATTTTGCCAGAGGTGGAAAATGACGAACGCCTTCACAACTTACTGAAGAGTTTGCACACGTCGTACACGGGCAAAGATTACTCGTTGAATAGCAAAGGTCATGTGCCCATTGAATGCATCGATCAGTTGGCCATCAAGTCGTTCCCGCTGTGCATGCGTCAGTGTCACGAAGTCCTTCGAGCCAAGCACCACCACAAGCATTGGGGTCGCTTGCAGTATGGACTGTTCCTGAAGGGCATTGGCGTGACTTTGGAAGACTCTTTGAGGTAGGGCAACGCATATTCGGTCGTTTTGAACAAAAATCAAGTCAAATTAATTTTATAATTTCAGATTCTGGCGTGAAGAATTCACAAGGATGATGGATATGGATCGCTTCGATAAGAGCTACGCCTATGGCATTCGTTACAACTATGGCAAAGAGGGTTCGCAGACCAATTGGACACCGTGGTCCTGTATGAAGGTTATCATGAGTCCGGTTGGCGCTCAAGATACGCACGGTTGTCCGTTCAAAGTGCTAGACGTTGTCAGTTTGAAAGCGAAGCTCGGCTCGTATGGCTTCTCGACTAATCATGTGTCTGAGGTGGTTAGTTTCGCCTCGAAGGGCCACTTCCAGGTAGCCTGTGCGAAGTACTTCGAAGTGATGCACGAAACGAAGCTCGAGGAGGGAGTCGTTCATCCAAACCAGTACTTTGAGAAAAGTCAGGGAGTCATCGGAGAACGGGCCGAGGCGAAAGGCGAGACAAGCAGAACTCCAAAGATGAAAAATCATCGGCCTTCCCAGAAAGATGTGCTGCTTAAACGGACTAAACAGTCATTGCTGGACGAATATGACGATGAATTGTGGGATTGCACACAGAAGGTTGAGGTCGCTGAAATGTCGAAAGCCAATCAACAAGCCTGGGAAAATGATGATGATGATTTCGATATGAGTCAAGTGGAGGAATTCTTGTGACTCGTTTAGCGTTATATTTTCAATTTAATAAATAAATAAAATCGTAATTTAATGGAAATTCTGGAGAACTGTTATCAATTCGATTCGAAAGTGATATGACTGCAAAGAAACTCTTTCTTTCTTCCGCCGCACTGAGCGCACCCGCATACAGCTAATGTCGCTCATTCGCCTTGAGAAGATGGTGACTCCCGCACTGTTGTTTGGCGAAAAATCAGTGACAGTTTCGCAGTTGGTTGGTTTGATTTTTTCATCCCTCCGAATAGTTCTAAATCGTAATTTAATGAAAATTCCGAAAGATTCGATTCAATTCAAAATTGAATTCGATTCGAAAGTGATGCGACTAGAAAGAGACGCTCTCACCCGGATAGCCGCATTGAACGCACCCGATCCATGTTTCGTTCAGTAGCGCCGACTGGCCGATTCTGTTCTTTTTCTCTATTTTCATTCTCGGTTGGCCATTTTTATTTTTCCGTCTCGAACTTTATACGGCATTTTCGGTGTGCAAAAAGCACATTGTCGGATTGAACATTGCGAATAGGAAATTTTCTATTTTTGGTTGACCAAAGGTAAGTAAAAATGGCAAAAATCGATGGAAAATCATCAAAATGTTGAATCAACATGAAAATTTGGTGGAATTTCAGACAACTGCATCGTAACCATGAATGCCGACAAATTGAAAAAACTTCAGTCTCAAGTGAGAATCGGAGGCAAAGGCACCCCACGACGCAAGAAGAAGATTGTTCACCAGACAGCAGCAACTGATGACAAGAAACTGCAATCATCGCTGAAGAAATTGTCCGTGAATACGATACCCGGCATCGAGGAGGTCAACATGATCAAAAGCGATGGTTCGGTCATCCATTTCAACAATCCAAAGGCACAAGCCTCGTTGGGTGCAAACACGTTCGCCATCACCGGACACAGTGAAACGAAGCAGGTGAGTCCCCCCTTTTTCCTTCAAATACCGAATATCAAAACTGAATCGAAACGTTCGTTGCTTAGATTGCTGAAATGTTGCCAGGCATTCTGACGCAACTCGGCCCTGAAGGTCTGAATCAATTGAAACGTCTCGCCAACAATGTCGCCGCTGGCAATAAACTGTTGAGCAGCGTTGCCGAAGAGGATGACGTGCCAAATTTAGTTGAAAATTTTGATGAAGTCTCACAAAAGGAAATTGAAGCGACTGCCGCCAAGGCTACAAGTGATGTTGAGGTTCCAGCAGTTCCACCGCAACCAGTTACCTCAACAGCACCGAGCGCGGAAAGTGTTCCCGAAACAACGACAACAACGTCAGCTGCTCAACCAGTGACCAGTGAAAAACCAGCAGCACCAGCACCAGCCCCCGCTGTCGTCGTCGCTTACGCCCAAGCTGCCGCTCTAGCTCCCGCAGCCGTTGCCGCTCCAGCAGCCGCTTCAGCAGCCGCTCCAGCAGCCGCTCCAGCAGCCGCTCCAGCAGCCGCTCCAGCAGCCGCTCCTGCAGCCGCTCCAGCAGCCGCTCCAGCAGCCGCTCCAGCAGCCGCCCCAGCAGCCGCTCCAGCAGCCGCTCCAGCAGCCGCCCCAGCAGCCGCTCCAGCAGCCGCTCCAGCAGCCTCCCCAGCAGCCGCCCCAGCAGCAAAACCAGAAAAGAAATCTGCTCCACCAAAACCAGAGCAAAAACCAGCTGCCAACAAAGCAGCTGAGCCACCGAAAAAGGACGAAGGCAAAAAGCAACAACAAGCCGATCAGAAGAAAAATGCCGGCAAAAAACAGGATAAGCCTAATCCAGCTGCCGGAGGTGCCAAGAAGACTGAAAATCAACAAAAGAAGCCCGAGGAAGCAGCAGCAAAGAAGCCCGAAGAGGCTAAACCTGTCGCCAAGCCGGCCGAGGAAAAGAAACCAGCAGCACCAGCTCCAGCTCCAGCGGCAAAGCCAGCGGATCAGAAGAAACCAGCAGAGCCGGCCGCAGCCAAAAAGGATGGCAAACCAGCCGCGGGCGGAAAGCAACAGCCCAAACCGAAACAGCAACAACAACAAAAACCGGCCAAATAAAACACGCGACCGGTCATCCGCGTGGTGTTTGGCATTCAGAGAATGCCCATGTTTGCCCCATCTCCCATCGCGAATCCATTCACTAACAATTAACAATATTATTCTCCGCATAGTTCTAACCCACCCATCTGCATTGTTGTTCCCTTTCGAGGCTCCAGCTTGTTTTGCCAGTGACCAGCCCTAGGGGCCGATCAATTTAGACATTTAGAACGTATTTATCGGGCGTCAAAGTGATCGAGCCGTTGATCGAGCAGAGTCATCTTAACGAATATCGTACGCGAATCGATTAGCTCGCCCGACCGAACGCATATTTCGTGAAATTGGTGAAATATTCGAAGAGAAAATATTCTATTTTTGGAATTGTATTTGATGATTCA
>JANSTV010053883.1:0-13364 GCA_027564135.1 Lestremia cinerea
ATTTTACGCCGACTGAACCGTCATCTCATGTACAAGTTCCGCCCAACACTCGGACGGTCGATAGGGTGTGCGCGCGCATAACATTGTTCGGCATTTGTCTTGTGCGGTGTGTGTGCGTTTGTGTGAGTGTGTGTGTATGTTTGCAAGAGTGAATGGTTTGTGGTGTGTGACTGTGCTGGAGTGGAGGATTCCAGTGAATGCTTTTGTCACAGTGTGACACAGAAGCAACTATGCAGCATCGAGAATGCCTTTCACATGAAATTGCCGTGGATTCTCTTTTGTGACACGGAAATCCAATGAACCGAAAATCCCTTTCCAATAACACATTCCGCATGAGTAAATCACCGAGTCACCCTCTGTCAAAGGATGCATTAAGCACAATATTCACCAGAGCTCAGTCGTTCGTTCTTGCAGACATTGAAACACAAAATATCGCTATTTGTCTTTCGTTCAAGCTCTTTGAGCAAATAAAATTGCAGAAAACACGGAAAACAAGGAAAAAAGATGCTCGACCGAAAAATCGCAACGCAAAGAGAAATACAAGCGTATAGCTTAGCTTGTAAGGCATCTTTTCACAATAATTGCGTGAATGGAAATTCTAAGATGTTTTTTCCGCAAAAAATGAAATTAAACACTGTTTCTCTTCACAATTCCGATAGACGCTTCGAAAATCCACCAAAAAGATACGATAAAGCGTAAAGTTGGAATGTTGAAGTAGAATATAATTTTGAAACTTTTCTTCGGTAAAAATCATGCCAAAGACGACACAGCAAGTAATCATTTTGAAGGAGATTTATTTTCAATAAACAGAAAATTTCGTTTTAAAAGAAGAAAAAAACGTTGGGTATTGAAAATGTGCAAAATCATTTCGGAGTATTAATCCGATGCGGCGGCGACGTTTCGGCGTGTAATAATGATGGAGACAAACACCTGAAGGTATTGCAAGAACATCGCCCTCGGATGTTAACGACGCAATTGGAAATTTTAATGAAGCTTCCGATTAAGCAGGTTGAATGCAATTCAATAAAGGAACATTGGAATGGTTGAGACTCATTCGTTGTATTGTTGATGCGGCGTCGTAGGTCGGTGCCGACTGGAGGATCGAAAATAATAAGTTTGGGATTCTCAGAGGAGCAAATGTTTTATGGCGAGGAAAGTGCTTCGATTTCGACATGTTTATGTGAATTGGTGGCTGCTGAAGTTGAATCGAACAATGACGTTCACTTAGTGGTTCTCGCTACCGATTCGATAATCGCATCAAGCAACCAAACGACAAACACTATTGCGTCATCCATACCGTCATATACTCTCTCACATACAGCCAAAGCCATAGACATACACATACACATCCATAGACATACACATACATACACATACACACATACACGCAAGCAAACACAAAGGCAACATTCCTCCATGTGTTGACGATGCATGACATTACGGAACAACACCGACAACGGATCCCCCCGTCATTCAACACAGCAACGATTCCGTTTGCCTGCCCGAACCCGCACGGACATTAATAATGAATAAACAAAGGCGAACGATGCAATTTATGAATGAGCCATTTCCGTGCATTTGCAAATAGATTTTATCGCTAAAGGTTTATCTTATTCGCCTGAAGTCATTGGACTCCGTGTGGGATATCGAATGCTGTCCATGTTGATTCGTTTCAGAAATTCTCAAAACGTTTTGCAATCCAAACGCATCGAACCCGTTTGAATGATGAATGAATTTTATTTCAGCTATTTTATCATAATAATTTGTGAATTTTCTTGCATTTTGTTTGCTTTGAATGTCGGATATTTCCACTAAGACTGGGAATGTGGAAAATTTCCGGTGAATTTTCCGGGAAAATTGCTCATTGCAAATGCAATATATTTTGATGCAATTTTGCTTTGTTTTTGGGGAAAACCGTACAAAATTTGGTTGGTTAGTTGTGGACTCGGCCGGTAGATGTCGCGGTGGCAATCTGTTCGTGTCTCAGATGGAAAGTTCAATAATGAAAAGTTGTTTGACTCACCTTGTCGTTTCGTTGTGATGCTTTGGACTTCCTCCGCGTCGGATTCGTATTCGTACGGAACGATTTGGTTGCCGCTGCGAACGTAGCCGAGAAACTTCTGACAAGGTGGAGGTTGATGCTGAGATTGTGGCGGAGGTTGTTGCTGAGATTGTGGCGGAGATTGATGCTGGCGTTGTTGGGGCTTATTCAAAACAATTGGCCGGTACAAATGTTCGACATTGTCCAAGACGACAATTCTGCCTGGTGCTGTAGCTTGAATGACGTTCGTTGGCGGCATTCGTTGTTGCGGTACCGCGTGGAGGATCAATGGGGTGGTTCGTCCATCGATTCGATGCGCTGGAAGGAATTGTTGACTGCCTCGCATGGTGCTGTTGACTGGATAGTAGATTTGACTGGGACCGGTTCTAGTGTTGTGTAGCTGCACGTAGCCATATTGGTTGTTTGGATGAGGGTAAATTTGACCGTAGAGCTCCTGATGAGGTGCGTGTTGAGCGTAAATCGGTTCGGGAATTGGTTTCGTTTGCATTCGAATTGGAATATTTCTGGCAGCCGCTTGCCGTTGGAGTTTCATCACATCTGCGGGCGAAATTTTTGCGCTGTCCATCACGAGGAAGCTTCTTGGCACTTGGTAATGTTCGGATGGGGTTGGGGTTGCGGTGGATTCGTCGTTGAGGAACACTGAATCGGTGTCACTTCCGGTTTTTATCCGTTGGCGAATGTTCAGCGTTGGTTTTCCCGGGGAGAAATTCACCCGTTTGGTGGTTGGACTATCGAGCATGTCGGAAGTGCAGGACTGAAGACTGCCACGTTTGAAAACTGATTCGTAAATTGGTGGAGTCATTCTCGGGGGTTGTTGTTGCAAGCTTTGGACTCTCTGGGGAACCTGTGGCGCAACCTTGGCACCGCTTCGACTGGACGCCACACTGGGACTGGTTTTCGAGTCCATTGACGCGTAAGAGATTGGTGAGAGGTCGGAAGATGCTTTGCTGATTGTGTCTTTGCCGTGATGCTGATCCACCTCCTGTGAACCACGAAGCAGCCGTGTTGGGGTTTTATTCATGGATTTTCGGCAAAATTCTTTGACTTGCTGCATGACTTCCTCGCGAGTGATTGGATTCGGTGATTTCTTGCGAAGCACCACGTGAGGTGGAGGTGGATACAGGGCAGTGCCTCGATTGCCAAGTGAACCGTACGTTTGACCGTTGATCATTTCGTCCAACACACTTTGGGCTCTTGGAGGCTGCATGGAAGCCAAAGCTGGGGACTGTGGAACACCATTCGATTGAAGTGAGCTGGGCTGAGTCAAACCTTTTGGATCATTGGTTCTGTAGACTCCGGTGATTGTGTTGCGCTGAGGGGAGTTCCGAATGAAAATTGGCTGATCGAAAGGTTGTTGATGCTGTACGCTTCGGATAAATTCCCCATTTACTTGCTGATTGGCTGCCATTTTCTTATCAACTCTAGCGTACAATTGCTGAGGATTAGCCATGATGACATTGACCTCTGGCTGTAGAGGCAATCGCTCGTAGATATTCTGTCGTCGATCCACAGTCGGTGGTCGTGCATAAGCTTGCGGTGGAATGTTCTGAACGTTGGGCTGACCCGTGTAAACGACCAACGGTTGAGCGTACAGCTGTCGGTCGGTTTTCTCTTTGAGCTCACGCAACTTCACCCAGGAGTAAGTGTCGATGTCAAGCCGTTTCACTCCAAGACTTTCGTCAGCTGGCAAAATGGGAGATAATTCCTGGGTCTTTGGATGGAAATAGAAATCTCCCGGTGGATTCCCCTTTTGGGCATATTCTGGCTGAACGACCTCAGCAATGGGTGTTGAACTGCTAATCGGCCCTTCCAGAAGATGCTCGATGGAATTGCTTGGTGTTTTAATACTGTTGCGTTGGCTGGCATTGTCCAATGGCCTCGTTGTGTCCGACAGTCGAGAGGTTCGCTCAGGCAGTTTTGGTTGCGTGCGTTTCTTAACCTCGGGTTTCTCGATCCGTTTTCCAATTTCTCCGTACGTGAAAGACGTTTCGGTGGGTTTCTTCAACGTCAAGGATTGTCTTTCGCTGGTTCGTTTCAAAACAGCTGGTTTCTCCTTGCCGATAATTTCCGGAGCTTCCGGATGTCGACCAGGCAATGGTTTCAAATTGCTAATTGGAATTTGAGGTCGTTGAACTCGTGGCTTGACGATACCGTCTTTGACGTCTGGGGAATTCGTTTCAAACATCAACGGTTGGTCACGCTTCTTGACCGGTTGCGGTGTCACTGAGCTGCTGCCAACGCGAATCTTGTCAATTCGTTCACTGAGAATTGGAACTGGCACAGAGTTTCGTCCACTGGGTGGTCGAATTCGTGAAGCTGACTTTAGCTTTGGAATACTTTCAATGGCCACAATCGTACTGTTCGACGATCCACTGTCAATGTGCCGAAAGCTTCTCGAATTATCGTATTCAGAATTCCTAGACTCGGATCGAGCGATGCCACTGTCATTCCCATTGGTATTCTTCCAATGCATTTTCATTTCAACGTAGCTTTGCTTTCGTTCCGCTGGCTTGGGTTTTGCATTCCTGGAATTCATATCGATGTATTCCTCGTGCTCAGCATTTGTTAGGGCACTTGAGATCGAGCTTGAACGATCATCGGTGGCCAGAGGTTTCGATGATCTTTCTGTGATGTGCTTCGAGAACTCGGAAAATGAGGTACTTCCTCCGTGATAGCTCTGTCTCTCCAAGACTAGCCTCTTTGGCCCGGCTGATCGATCAGCAACCCCGCTGGAACACAAGGACTTTGGCTCCAGGGAATTTTCCTTTGGAGTTGTCTTTCGTCGCGACGAAAACAGCCCATTGGGAAACAGCCTCTGTAGAACTGAAGGTTTCTTCGGTTTTTTGTTGTCCATCTCGTCGTAGTCTGATGATTCGATGATGCGTAGGGTTGTGTCCAACTGACCATTGGCCGTCACCAACTTCTTGGGCTGTCCCCCCGGCAACAGTGACAGTCCCTTCCCTCGCAGATACTCCTGAAACTCCTTGCTGTTGATCGTATTCGTGAATGTACCCGACTCCGTAGAACTATTCAAATTCTTCAAAGTCTCACAATGATCAACCTCGTCGATCAATTCGTAGTTGCCTTCGTTGACGTCACTCGTCTGGTCAGCAATCGATTCTAAATCGTCTTGAGATCCGAAATGGGTGTTACGGATTCGTGCATCAAACTTCTTCGCATTCACCACAACCTCCTTGGGATTGAAAAATGACTCCTCGATGTCAGTGCCCACCTTGACTTTGATCTGTGACAAATCCGGATATTTCGATCGATCAATCAGTTTTCGTTTTATTTTGTTATTCTTCAAATCGATTGGACCATTCACCGAACCATTCACTAACTTCGACACAGGCTTCGTACCACCGTTCTTCGCCTTATTCTGACCATACAACGGAGGCGGACTGTATTTATTCTTCAGCTCTTTCAGTCGATCATTCGTCAATTTTGAAATTCTCGACTTTTTCGGTGATTGATTTTTCACCTTCGACTTTTCAGCCAATTCCCTCTGATCTTCCAATAAGAGCCGTTGCTTTACCGTTGGATCGTATTCGAAAAACGGATCCGGATTCTTTATGTAGGTTTTAACATACTTGGATTGCTTAAGCACTTCCTCTTTGGTGATGAAATCGTCCTTAGACAACACGGCTGGTGCAGCAAAGAATTCGGCCCGTTTGACAGCGTTCAAGTTCTTGAAGGGATTTTTTTTGTCGACGATAATTTCACCGCTGGTAAACTTCTTGATGTTATCCTCGTCGGTGTCAAACGAAACGGATTTTTTTGTGGAATTCGATCGATCACTCAGCGTACTGTTGCCGTTGCTCAGAATCGGTTTCGGCAACGTTGAACAATTTGACTGATTCCCGGTTCTGTCCGTCACAATCGGCACAATTTTATCACATTTGCTCACTTCTTCAGCCAAATCACGATCCTTCTCGTCCTCTTCCCCCGTAACCAAACACTCATTCAATTCCTCGTTCAACACTCCGTCACTCACTTGAATCGAATTATTATTCAAATTTATTATCAAATTATCACAATTCTCCTTCAATTTCAGTGTTCGATGGTTGTTTATCAGATTCTTCACTTTGGTCTGTTCCGCATAGTTGATTTCGTTGGCATCTGTCGTCAATAGTTCCGACATTTTTCCATCGACGTTGATTTGCTCGATGCAGCCGATTTGTTGCTCGATCTTCTGTTGTTGGCCTAAAAACAAAAACAGAAAAAAAACACATCAATTAGCCGTGATTTCAACGGTTTTGTTTTTTCAATTTGAAATGTTCTTATTCAATGGCATATAATTAACACGTCATCCAACCGATGTGAAGCCAGTGATATGACGGTTGTTTATGCAACGCGGTGCTTTTGAATCAATCTTCAAGCGAAAAACACCGCCTTTTGATTGCCGCCTGGCGCACACAACGTCACAATCGTTCACCTCGTCGCATTAAAACGAAAGAGAAAAAACAGCGAAAACGCACACGCCAACCAATCGCATGGAAACGAATTGCATGTAATGAAAGCGAAATCCACGTGAAAATGGTGGCAAGGTGGGCTTTCGCATGGCACAGCTTATCGCATGAGAATCGATGGCTTGTAACGTAAACGGCGGTAGGGTGAGCATTAATCTTTCGTGTGACTTCTTTCTAATCCGGTTGAGCTTGCCGAATGTGACATTGCTGCTGTAAATGCCCAATCACAAGCAACACATCCAGCTTGGCACTGATTAATCGCTTCCACAATTGACAATATCTAAATTTAGGCCGATGAACGTTTTGCTCATTTGTTCGACATCCATTTGATGGCATTGATCACACCTTGGACTATCGCATTTCGACGCACGCATCGACAGGAAACGCTCAATGCATTATCGTTAGCAGCTAATCGTTCTTTAGAAAGTCCACCGTTGAATGAAATGAATTAAACAAAAAAAATATGTAAAACTGTCGCTGGAAGTCAACGTGAATTATCGCCGGGAATCTATTTTCGGATTTGAATCGACTCAAAACAGAATTTATCAATTCGCTTACAAAACACAAAACACACCTCGACGCGGGCGTCACCATATGCCCTGGCAGATGAATGACCGAAAATACAATGATTTCTGTCAAAATAATCGACCATTCGGGAATTTTTTTTGAATTTTCAAATGGACGGTTGAAACGACATGCATGGCATTTGAATTGGTTGTTTTGCCACCGTTTGGATGCGTGAGACGTTGAGTGATCTACGCACGTGTTTTGGATGCAAACAAAGTGATTGTCGTGGAATTCAAATGGACGATTCTTTGCGACATTTCGAAATGGGATTTTCGTGGTGGGTTCGTTGAGGTGACGATGGACGGTCAATTCCATTTTTCCGCAAATGAATTGCTTCAAGCTCCTTTTGCTTCAAACTTCCTCAATTGCATTTTATGAAAAAATAATTTATTTCAAAATATTTTCCTCCCTCGAGAGAGTCCATTTCGAATTGTGAAAGATGAGACAAAGTGATGAAAAGCCTCCTAGGCTCCACTCAAACTTTTTGACGAAATTCAAAGCGTACGCATCACTTGTCTGTCATCAAAACGACCTATTCGGTCAAACGCCATCAAATCTCACAACATTCTCGCCCCAAGGGGTCCATCAAAATCTCGCTCCTCCGGCAATGATTTCCACATAAGCGTTGATCCATTGACAAACAATCAACCAATTTGTTTTGAATTTCGTATCGGACGACGACGAAAATCCGCCAATCAAATTCAACTCGAAGCGAAAATCCGTCACCAAACATTGTCCATCCAACAAAAGGCACGTGCAAACGTTGCCAAATCTTTCCAATTCCAAACAAATCAACAAAAGCATCCGAGACAAAGCGAATGGGTTTTTCGCAAATGTGATTCAACATAGATGTCATTTTGGTGAATTGAAATTCTGTGACTTTCCGAAATAGTCGATCCACTGTCGTCTGCAATTTCCAGCAAAAGCAGTAAAACGTCGGTGTGTTTAATTACCGTTAAATTTGAAATGGTGTCAAATTTCAGTGTATGCTTGGTTTTGAATTGAAATGCGGTTTGATTCGACGAATGTGAACGGGCATGGCTTTGTCATGTTGAGCGTTTACGAAAAAAAAGAAAGAGACAAAAAAATGAAATTAACAAAACAAAACAAAACCAGATGCCTTTTGAATAATGCACCATCCGCAAAACAACAACAACAACCACAGTCGAATCAACAGCGTCCCAAGTCACAGTAACGTCCGCCGCGTGAAGCAAATGCATACGGCATGCATAACATCGAAACGGGTTCAATCGACAAAACCCATGAACGAAGACCAGCATGCGCGTCATATCTCGACAAATTCAATTTATTTTCACAAATAAAAGACCGATCAATCACAACGAATTGTTTACATTCGAAGTGAATTCAATCAATGCAATCGACCAAAATAAACCAATCCAACACGCGGGGCGAGTTTTGGTAATAAATTTTTTGAGAACATTATTGGTTGTGTCGCCACGCATGGTAGAATCTAATGGTGATTCGATTGCATTTGAGAAATTCACCCACGAAAATTTCCACCAAATGATCAACCATAAAGCACGACCCACAGACTTGTCGGTTCAGAATTTATGGTTGAGGAAATGACGCAGGAATGATTTTGTCAAATCGTAATTTCATGCATTTTTCGGCTGCGAAAATGATATCATGACGTTGAGTGCTTGCAATGGATACACTTTCAAACAATCAAATTATTGTTGGTGGACATCGCCCATGTCACATTCGAGTGTTTATGCGTCTACGTCGTTGCCTACTAAAATCGTAAATTGTCATCGGCGACTCTCCGCGAGTCTCCTCCAGACTGAGTCTGACTCGACATTTCCATCAAATTCTTTGATTGTTTCGCATCGAAGATGACACCAAATGGTGATTGTGATGACATCGGATGCGAACATACGGGTCACCGAATTTCCTAACCCAAGTAACCCCATCATCACCGATAAATCCATGTGACAGTTGGGTCCAAACAAACCGACAACAATTCAAAACAAAATCGGTTCGGAACAATCTCGAAAATGAGTTCACCGACAATTCCAGACGATGACGACATTGTCGAGCGAAAAAAAAATCAATAAGCAGCAACGCAACACCAGCGTAATGCACCTCAAACAAATCGTTTCGAATACAGAACATGCCGCCGATAAGATAGCGTTTTGCGCGAAACCACCATTCGCTACAAAGCTTATTGGAACGATAGCGACAACTACACGACAATGTATCGGAAATGGACAGCAAAAATTTAATTATCGCATCGACTTGCATGTGCTTTGCAATGGCAATTGCATAACAAGCCTCTGTGAATGGCGAAAGACACAGCCGGGCTGAATGGTTCAATCAAAGAAAATAAATACAAATTCTCGAAGCGATATTTACTGCCAATGAAAATCGATAAAGATTCAAATGGCCTCACACCAGCGCCCATTACCCAAACAGCAATCACCCAATGCATTCATTGGCGTGCACAAGCCCGATTGATCTAATTCTCTATTAATCGCTTGCATTTTTTTTTCGCTTCTCCTTCGTCTCTCGTTGATTCAATCGTAATTCGTTTTTAATGGAAAATGATCGCATCGAGTCTCGTGCGCGCACACAACGACGGATTTAATTCAATTTATTATGATTTTATTAATTACAGCTGAGCACAACTGATCGCATTGCAGTACGCCCAGTGGTATTTGGATCGTTTGGTGGGAATTGATCGCTGTTTTGTTTCAATGAAATCTTCTGTGGTCCATTTTCAATGAGAGCTCGATTCGATGCATTCGGACGGGCGATAACGCAACCCGATCAAGCACTTTCATTCAATTCAAAATTGATTATCACAATAATGATGTATCTGACGGTGTTGGCCCTCTATCGGTCATATCGAAATTCTTATTGTTTTTTAATTAAATTTTCGAAACGGAGCGATTGAACGATAACGATCTTTATTTCAATTTCAAAGTGCTTCGTAACGAGCTAATGATTCACTGTCGGGCATCGAGTGCCAATGGTTGCGCAAATATTCTTATCGAAATTTTCTTGTTAATTTAAGAAATTTTATGAGTTTTTGGCCGGGAATTGTGGGAGGAGCTGGTAATTGGGTCAGTGGATTCTTGATGTCGATCCAAATGGTTCCCACTTCCCATCGAGGCGACCTATAATCCCTCAGTGAATGGTTTAACCTCACAGGAAAGTACTCAACCGCAGAGCACAATGGATGAATACCAAAAGAAATAAAAGAAAGAAAAAAACGACTCACGAGTCGCATTCAACATCCATTCAACGACCATATTCGGACAAAAAAAAAAAACATTCCATGAAATCCCCCGAAAGAGAAAAAAAAAAGCGAAGAAGAAACTGGTTGCTGCTGCAATTCACATATTCAAAACCAAACGCACTATAATTACGGATTGAAGTCTCGGTGAATGGTAAAACCAAGTTGAATGCATCGTTCACATTCAGTCCTAGACGGTTGAGGTTATTCAGTTGTGTAATTCTGAATCTCCAAATATGCTTAATGCATCCGAATGTTGCATTGGGTCGACCGCATTAACCGTTTGACCAGTTTGGCTTTCTTTGGATTCGTGCATTGCATTTCCTCTAATTTGAATAGACTTGCATTGGTTGGGTTAACGGTTCGCTCATAAATTCAAATGTGCCCAAGAGAAACGTGCGTGGGGTGTCACAAAGGGAAATGACGAGGCTGATGCGGATCCGTCAAATGTCATATGGCGTACAGAGCCATATGCAACGAGATCTGACAACTCAATTAAACGTTCCCATTTGAGTGGCAAACGCAGAGAAAATATTTTGTGAAATTTTTCAAATGAAATACCGTTTGCACAATGTGACAGACAAGCGTTATTCATATTCCAGTGAATGGCATCACATCGCATCGGTAATGCGATCCCAGTCGTGTCTGTGCTTGAATTCGAAATGCACTGGTTGGACTTAATCGTCCCAGAAAAAACATCACGTCAATATTATGCGAATTCAAACTGACAAGCTCACGGCAAAATCCATTTTCTTGATGATTTCTGTCGAATCGAGATCGTCTGCAGCGAATGTTGATCATTGATTTATCGCTTTGATTTGAATAATCGCCAAGGTGAAATTCCGGTAGCGTTTTTTATTTATTCTTTTTTCGGATGTAACTTCTGAATTTGAGATGATTCTTTGAATGGCTCTGTCAGTTCGATTCGACGTCACCTTGCCTTTTGAGGAGACTCACGAGTCAACTAGCACGGTTTAAGTTTTAAGTCAGCAAATTGTTCAAGTCCAAAACTGAAAAATTTGATTGATTGACTTGCGAACCACAGTGGAAACAGCAGCCGTTGATTACATCGCCAACAAAACAATGTCAATTAAGCTCTGAAAGTTCGGCGAAGTGACTTTGCTTCAACCGAAATTGATGAATTATTCGATATTTTCCCTGGGAAAAACAAACATTTCGAATGTCATTTCCAATCGAACTCTCGACAGCGGTTTGCAACTTCTGCAACATCAGCACGACGATTTGATGATAAAAAATGCATGAAATTCGATTCAGTTTATTTCGAGAGCGGTTGCTTGTCGATGACGATGTTGGCTCTTTCGAATTATTTATTCGATTTTTGGAATGTACATAAAACAGACGAGCATGGCATGGCAGCGCAGTTGTCGGTGGAAGGTTGAAGGTTGAAGATATTTGCGACTTTACTGACGCCACGCTTCAAGTGGGTGACATTTAACTAATTGAAGCGATTGCAAATAATTTCCCTCAACTCTTCCGACCGATGACTCATTCCCAGATAAATCCATCAAATCATTCCTATCGCACATTTTATTGACGTTGTTCACCGCGTTCGCCTCATTCGCCACATTCGCTCGTGTATTGGCCGTGCCATAAAACCGCGCGTAAATGAATTGTTATGTTTTCAAGGGCATTCATAATGCCAAAACAAATTAATTTCCTATCATTTTCAATGTTACGGTCGCAGCGGGCCAGTGTTTGGTGCGTATTTTGTCGTTTGCTGGAATTCAGCGTGCCGACCGACGACCGAGACCGTCTTTTTGGAATCATCTATTTTCGTAACGACGAATTTATTTATTTTTTTTTTCGTTTTGTTTTTCTTTCGCTTATTTTTCGCTTCGCATTCGATTTCGATTTAATCATTTCGGCGATTTGATTCAAATTTTTCAATCTTTCGGTTTTGATAAATGTTTTTTTTTTTTTTTTTTTTTAATTTTCGGAATATCAATGAACCGGTTTCGGATTTTATCGAATCATCTAGTGTGATTTATGAGGATGAAATAGTTGATGATTTTCGGTTAGATGGTCGTGTCAGCAGCAATTACCAAAGTGATTACGAATGGAAATGGTTATTTGGAACGCTGTGGTGGATCGAAGATGAGCCTAACGGCGGGTTCACAAGCGATGGAATAATAAACAACTTAATTCGAGAATCAAACCAAATCAACTTCTAGAAAGCTACAATCAATGTCTGGACAACCCAGCTGTTGACTGTTCGTCTGAAATCGCTCATTTGCCTAGCGTCTGTTTTCATTCATCAAAACATGTTCCGCATTGTATCTCGCCATCAAACAGAGTTCGTCACCCAAACTGAATGCCGAAATCATAATTGATTTCTTGATTAGCATTCAATCCTCCGTGCGATCGAATTAGACGACAAATTCATAACGAAAACGAATGGCCAAGTGGTAATGACGGTGAATTATTCAAGAATTCACCCATAAAGCGACCACAGCAAACACTGCGATGACGATAGTCAGCCGTTATTATTTATGGCAATTACCAGCCAAGTGACGTTAATATCTCAGCTGCTCGAATATGGTCGCACTCTTGTCATTGAAAACGCACACATAGACCGAAAGAAGAAAATTGAAGAAAAAAATTATGGAAATAATCATTTGTCATTCTCCAACACGACAACGATGGCCATCCGACGAAATTCGTCTATTTGGGTGATGTTGTTTTTCCGTGTCGCGTTATTCTGTTCTCAAAATCAAATATTTAAACAAAACCACAGAAGAAGAAAAAAACGACGCGGTGAATGCGAATGAATGCGACGTGAGCCACGTGAGAATCCAGAATTGACACCGGTGTGTGTGTATGTGTGTGTATGTGTGTGTATGTGTGTGAGATTCAAAGAAATGAAACTGAAGAGATTCGGTTTGTACTTTGGACGATGCATGACCGGTTGGCACCGCCGGTTTAGCCGGTTCGGTTTGGTGCATCAGCGGTTGCTTATGGGCAATGCAGCATTCGCTGATTATGGCCAGAT
>JANSTV010053894.1:0-13363 GCA_027564135.1 Lestremia cinerea
TCGTTCCAATGTTCGTTGGTGGTCGGGCGATTAAAGAATTGGACTTCCGCTGGGGGCCTGTCATTGAAAACGAGGCTTGGGAGAATACTTTTTTGACGAAATGGCCTAATCAATATCACGAAGAGGAACCTAGTGATGTTGATACGATGTTCGGATACGACTCAGCGAAGAGCAGTATTCTTCGAATAAATTTTCTCGAAATTTGATCTTTATTTTGAAATCCAGGAGACGATAATGATAGCTTCAGAATCCATCACAAATCCAGAATCGTTGAAGCCATTCGACGAGGAGTTCAAGATAAGGCTGCCGTTAGCCGGCCTGAATTACAGCTTCGAAAGTGACGCCTGGCCGGTTTACCGAGACGAGATCCGGAAATTTTACTTCGGCGACAAAGCTGTGAGTGAGGACACGCGGGAAGCATATGTCAAATTGCTGGACGATACCATTTTCCTTTATGGAATCGATCAAAATGCTAAGACTCAAGCGAGACGGTCAACTGGACGGACCTATTTCTTCCAGTAAGATAATCGAAGCATTTCCCACTCGCATTTAATCGTACAACTCATGAAAAGGTTTTCAGTGGAGCTCGCGTTAAACTACTTCCGAACTTTGGCGAACGCTGACGCGACTGGCATCAGAGGCGCTATCCATTGTGAGGACATGTTCTACTTATTCAACGTTAGGCATTGGGCTCCTGACAACTTATACGACAATCTTCGACCGGAATCCGCGGAAGGTCGTTTGATAAAGCTCTGGAGAAGCTTCATCGTGAATTTCGTGAAATTCGGGTGAGTTTTTAGCCGCCGATGCTATTGAATAGACGAATTCTGACCTCCAGTTCGATTCTCATTAGAAATCCAACGCCGAACGATAAACCAGTCGCTGCAAGACCAATCGAAGGCAATGTTGTCAATTATGTGGACATTCAGAACGATCGGCTGGTTGCCGGCGTGAATCCACAGCAAAAATTCATCGCCTTTTGGGACGAGTTCTTTGCCAATCATCCAGAGCTGCTCAAGAAATATGATTAGCTGTATCTCTAGAGGTCCCCAAATCGAATCTGTTAGAATACACAAATATCAGGCTCATACCGTGTTTTCATAATCAAATTCCTCGGAAACGAGAAATAGTTATGCTTATCGAATTTCTCTGAAAATTCGAAACTGCCGGATCGAAGAATAGTCTGATAGTCGATTGGATCACCATGAAGCTCACAATAAGAAACCGGACTTATTCCGATGGAAATAATTGCCGAGAGGGAATTTCATTCGACTAATTATCGGTCACAATTAATTGCTGAGAAAAACATTCCGAATCTCTTTTCCACAATGTAATTGAATGAAATAGGCCACGAGAATGATAAGATGTTCATGCGTGTTATTCCGAACGCTCTCAATTGAAGACGTTGTTTCGTTCCCCATTCGAAGTTCATCATTTGAGTGAGTAAAATGATTCCGAGATTGTTTTTCATAATTTCGCTGTCGGCGACGGCACTAAGTAACGTTTTGCCAGATTTGCTAACGGTAAAAACAGAAAGTGGATACGTTCGAGGACAAACAGAGTTGACTCTGTTGGAGAAGCAACCATTCTACGCGTTCAAAGGTATCCCGTACGCCAAACCTCCCGTTGGTGAGCTGCGCTTCAAGGTAAATATTCCCGAGTGAATGTGAAGGTGGAATGGAATAATCGTCTTGAGTTCAACGCAGGCTCCCCAGAAGGTTGATAAATGGTCGGGTGTCTTGAACGCAACCAAGTATGGATCCGTTTGCTTGCAGACCGATATTACAGACGCTGATGGTGAAGAAGACTGTTTAACTTTGAATATTTTCACTCATGACGTCACATCGGAACTAAAATTACCCGTGATATTCTACATTCATGGCGGAGGGTACGTCAAAGGCAGCGGTGGTATTCAAGGGCCCGCCATTTTATTGGAGGAAGACATTGTTTTGGTGACATCCAACTATCGATTGGGCCCATTTGGATTTCTAAACCTAAACACAGCCGAATATGCTGGTAACATGGGGCTAAAGGATCAATTGCTGGCTTTGAAATGGGTCAGCAAAAATATCCATCACTTTGGAGGGGATCCACAGCGTATCACCCTCTACGGTCATAGTTCCGGCGGATCATCGGCGAATCTTCATACTCTTTCTCCGGCGTCGAAAGGACTGTTTCAGCGGGCAATCGCCGCAAGTGGGTCTGCTTTGAACACCTGGGCTTTGAACGAAATGAGCAATCATACGGAGATACTGCGAGGTTGGATGATGAGGCCAAATGCCAGCCAGGCTGATATTCTCGATTGGTTGCGAGCGGTCGACGGAGCTAAAATTCTTCGAGCTTGCGTTCCAGTTTTCGTTTGCGGTCAACGCGAGAAAGCAGTCAATGTTGTTTGGGCTCCAGTCGTTGAAGATGTATCTTCCGAAAATCCCTTTTTAGCGAGAAATCCCCGAGAATACTACAGTGATGACCCCAGCAATGTTGATACCATGTTCGGTTACAATTCGGCGGTGAGCATTTCGAAAGATTCCGCAAAACAAATCTCATTTTCATAATCAATCTGAATTCCAGGAAAGCATCATTATCGTGGCAGACGATTTCAAGAGCGCTGACTCATTGAAGCCATTTGACGAGCATTTCGAAGTAATGCTGCCTTCAGGCGGTTTGATTTACAGCTTCGAAACCGACCGCTATCGTGTTTACAAAGACAAAATTCGTAAATTTTACTTTGGCGATAACCCTGTGAACGAGCAAACATTATCACAGTATATCGACTTGATGAACGACGTGATTTTCGTTTACGGAATTGATCAAAGTGCTAAGGCGCAAGCAAAGCGGTCAACTGGACGGACCTTTTACTACCAGTAAGGCAAAGAACTGATTCGGATCGTTCCGGGATGCAACGAAATGAAAACAATGTTTGATAAGATTTTCAGCTGAGCTTGCGTTGAATTACTTTCGAACATCGTCCAATGCATCAGGTCTTCAGCTCGGTGGGGCCACCCATCTGGAAGATATGTTTTATTTATTCGATACTAAGCTTTGGGTGCCAGATAGTCTTTATGACAATATTCTGCCTGATTCATCGGAAGGTCGTTTGATAAAGGTCTGGACAAGATTCATTGTGAATTTCGTCAAATATGGGTGAGTTCAACGGCAAATGGGTCCCAAAAGATCTGACCTTACGCTCGTTTTTCATCAGAAATCCAACTCTGAACGATGAGCCCATTGGTGCGAGGCCAATCGAAGGCGATATTATCAATTATGTGGACATTCAGAATGATTGCCTGGTTGCCGACGTGAACCCAAAACAAAAATCCATCATCTTTTGGGACCAATTCTTTGTCGCACATCCCGAAGTTTTAAAGCACAATTCGGTCGCCAAATCGAATTGAACTTGAGTTGACATATATATGCTAAATATAGAATTAAATTAATAGGAAATTACAAGTTATGCTTTCATTGTCTATTGCTTCGTTTTATCCGCCAGAAGAAGCACGATCGAGTAATTCACGTTAATTCAGCGGTCGCAAATTGCATTCTAGCCCAAGCCAGTTATAATTCGATGAGCATTTTTTTGTTTAAAGGCTTCCTCACACATTCGCTCAATGTGATGTCTGTTCGTATTAATTTCGACGTCTGATCGTGTTCTGATTGCTGAAACGCTATCATATTTTAGTCATTCGGCGGCCGTCGTTCGAGTAAACGAAATGATTTTGCGGTTGTTTTTCGTGATTTCGCTGTCGGCGACAGTGTTAAGCAACGTTTTACCGACTGAGGAATTTTTGACTGTGAGAACCGATTGCGGTGAGGTTCAGGGCCGAAGTGAAGTGACATTGCTGGAAAAACGCACTTTCTATGCGTTCAAAGGTATCCCGTACGCAAAGCCACCAGTCGGTGAGCTCCGCTTCAAGGTGAACTTACCAGAGTGAATGTGATGAGGGCATTTAATGATCGAATTATATATTTTTACAGCCTCCACAGAAGATCGAAAAATGGTCAGGTGTATTGAACGCAACTGAAGATGCTCCAAAATGCATACAAAACAGAGACTATGGATTTGGAAGCGGAATTACTGGAGTGGAGGACTGTCTGATATTGAATATCTTCACCAAAGAAATTAATCCATCCGAAAAATTTGCGGTGATTTTTTACATTCATGGTGGAAGTTATGTGGAAGGCAGTGGAATATACCAGGACCCATCCATTTTGTTAGATGAAGATGTCGTTTTGGTGACATTTAACTACCGGTTGGGTCCGTTCGGATTCCTCTCGCTCGACACACCCGAGTATTCCGGCAATATGGGTCTGAAGGACCAGTTGCTGGCTTTGAAGTGGGTCAACAAAAATATCCATCACTTTGGAGGGGATCCACAGCGGGTGACTCTTTACGGGCACAGCGCTGGAGGTTCTTCCGTGAACTTCCACTTGCTTTCGCCAGCATCCCGTGGGGTATTCCAACGAGCAATTGTCGCCAGCGGTTCTGCTCTTAATAAATGGGCCTACAACGATGTGCACAATCACACCGCCATTGTTTTGCATATGATGGAAAGTCCGTCTGAAACATTGAGTAATGTCATTGATTGGCTTCTTCGGATCGATGCGAATAGCTTGAGTGAGATATCGTTGTCACAGCATTTTCAACAGAACAGCCGTTTGAAAGAGATCGATTTGATTTGGGCGCCAGTGATCGAGAAGGAGATAGCTGAGGAATCTTTCTTGACCAAGACTCCCCGCGAGTACTACGAGCAAGAGTCCAGCAATATTGATACCATGTTTGGATACACTTCAGCGGTGAGTGATCAGATTTTCCTACAAACTGGTAATTTACATTTGATTCCCGTGTCAATCTTAGGAAAGTTGGACATGGGCCTTAGTTGACATCGATAAAACGGAAACCGCTCAATTATTCGACGGACCGTTCGCGGTTCTCTTGCCTTTGGCTGGTCTGAATAAGAGCGTCGAAGCTGACGTGCAACTTCTCAACGCTTACAAGGATGAAATCCGGAAGTTCTATTTTGGAGATAAACGAGTGAGCAGAGAAACGATCATGGAATATGTCGAGTTCACGGATGACGTAATTTTTTCGTATGGAATAGACCAGAGTGCAAAAGCCCAAGCAAAACGGTCGACTGGGCGGACATTTTACTATCAGTAAGTGCAATAAGTGGACATTAAATTCATTGGATGAATCGTTTTCTGTCATCCCAAAGGTTTTCTGCAACCCCGCTCGGAACGGAGGCGCCATCCCATCTCTGTGATATGGCTTTTCTACTTGAAATCGACTATTATCACGCTTATTGCACCATTCCAGTTTTTTCCCCCGAATTCAATGAAAATTCGACTGAAGCGCAGCTCTTGAGAATTTTTAGAACTTTCATTTTGAACTTCGTCAAATTCGGGTGAGTTCAAGGCCGTCTGCGTCATGAAAAAATAACATCATACGAGTTCTGACGTTCTGCTTGTTTCTCATCAGAAATCCAACCCCGAACGATGAACCGATCGCTGCGAAGCCAATCGAAGGCGATATTATCAATTATGTGGACATTCAAAATGATCGCCTGGTTGCCGGCGTGGGCCCACGCCAGAAATTCATCGAGTTTTGGGACGAGTTCTTCGCCAAGCATCGAGATTTATTTTCGAATAATTCGCTAGCGCAACCCATTGGATGAAACATCAAACTTATAAAGAAGCACCGAAGCCAGTTAAATCCAAATTTTGTTTCGTTCCATTCACAACATCAAAAATCGTGGAAAAAAATGATTTGCAAACGGAAGCTTGTCTTTAATCTTTTTCACCAATCAAAACAATTCGTTTGTAATCATCGAGTATGTCAAGCGGAGTCATCGGTGTGCTCTATTCTCGAAGCACTTCATTCAACCGAATATTGCCTGTATGTAAATTCTTCAGCACAGAGCATGAAATGAGCTTTCCACTTTGATGACATTTTGAATAGATTGAAGCATCAACATGAATCTCGTTAGAATCTTTCCAAACAAAAAATAGCTTATAGGCTCTTCACTCGAAACTCATAAGAACAATGTTCTCAAGCTTGACACATCAAAATTTGTTTGTTTTGCCTTTTTCGTCAATGCCAATCCTGGTCCGTCGGCATTCACAAACTATGTTATCTCATTCAGAGCTCGAAACCTATCAACCATTATCGCCTGGGGTTTTATGTTCTTCCCGCAGCATATTCCTGACATTTTTTAACCCGCACTAGAGCTTGATAAGGCTATCAAATCAAGTTCATATGCCCTCAATTATCGAAAGAGCCTCGACAATGATAATTTGCTTGAACGTTAAATAGCCACACGAGAAGTCACATCTTTTTATAGAAATTAAACACTTTCGCTTTCATTCGATGCTTGAATTTTGAATAAACACAATGTTGCTGCGGTTGTTTTTCTTAATTTCGCTTTCGGTGGCGGCACTGAGCAAAGTCTTGCCGGCCGAGGAATATCTCACGGTTAAAACCGAAAGCGGCGAAGTTCGTGGCCGAAGTGAAGTGACGTTGCTGAAAAAACGGACTTTTTTCGCTTTTAAGGGCATCCCGTACGCGAAGCCACCGCTCGGTGAGTTGCGCTTCAAGGTAAATATTCTCGAGTGGGTCTGAGGAAGAAATGAAATGACTTTCGTTTGTTTCTACGAAGGCTCCGCAAAAATTGAACCCTTGGTCGAGTGTGTTGAATGCGACCGAATTCGGTTCAACATGCACCCAGATTGCAAGAACCGGTGGAATTGATGGCGATGAAGACTGTCTGACGCTGAATGTGTTCACGAGGAATTTCTCATCCAATGAGGCCAGCCCAGTGATGTTTTACATTCACGGTGGTGGCTACGTGTATGGTTCAGCCAATGTGCAAGGTGCGGGTATCTTATTGGACGAAGACGTCGTTTTGGTGACATTTAACTACCGTTTGGGTCCGTTCGGATTCCTCTCGCTCGACACACCCGAGTATTCCGGCAATATGGGTCTGAAGGACCAGTTGCTGGCTTTGAAGTGGGTCAACAAAAATATCCATCACTTTGGAGGGGATCCACAGCGGGTGACTCTTTACGGGCACAGCGCTGGAGGTTCTTCCGTGAACTTCCACTTGCTTTCGCCAGCATCCCAAGGGTTATTCCAACGAGCCATTGCCGCAAGCGGCTCCGTACTTAATCAATGGGCCTACAACGATGTCCACAATCATACCAAGAAAATTTTGAACTTGTTGGGAGAATCGTGTAAATCGTTCACCGATCTCACTGATTGGCTGAAAACTGTCGACGCGAAGGAGCTGACACGATTGGTGGTTACCCCACTTTATGTGCCTGGTGGCCAAACGAAAGAAGTCGATTTGGTATGGACGCCAGTGATTGAAAAGGAATCTTCAGAAGATGCCTTCCTTACCAAGTCACCAGCTGAATTGTTCCAGGAGCCCAGCAATATCGACACGATGTTCGGGTTTACCTCAGGAGTAGGTATTTCTTCCGATATCAATGACCTAGCCTTGAAGATTTACGTATCATTTTAGGAAAGCTTGTATCTCACTCCAATCGATGTCAATCAACCCGAAACATTGAAGCCTTTCGACGAGCACTTTGAGCTGATGTTGCCACTTGTTGGCCTAAATTATAGCTTCAACACCGATAATTATAACACTTACAAGCAGGAAATCCGGAATCATTACTTCGGTGATAAGGCCGTTGACAAGGACTCGATCCAGGATTTGGTTTGGCTAATGGACGACGTGATATTTGTTTATGGAATCGACCGAGCAGTGAAGGCCCAAGCCAGACGGTCTACAGGACGAACGTACTACTATCAGTGAGAACACGTTTGCCTACCTCAAAACGGGAGTCCTAATAATTCAAATTTGAGACAAGGTTTTCAGCCGAACTTGGATTGAACTACTTTCGCGAAGCCGCGAATGCTTCAGCCTTGGGACTGAAGGGTGCCGCACACGTTGACGATATGCTGTATTTGTTTGAAACGAAAATTTGGGTCCCAGAATCTTACTACGACAGACTTACAGTGGGCTCTCCGGAAGAGCGATTAATAAAGCTCTTGTCAAGCTTCATCACGAATTTCGTCAAATATGGGTGAGTTTAATGAGAGATGAATGCCGCTAGACCTTACTTCCCACTCGTTTCTTATCAGAAATCCAACTCCGAACGATGAGCCCATTGTTGGGAGGCCAATCGAAGGCGACGTTGTCAATTATGTGGACATTCAGAATGATTGCCTGGTTGCCGGTGTGAATCCAAAACAGAAATCCATCGCTTTTTGGGACGAATTCTTCGCTAAACACCCGGAAGTGTTCGTGAGCCGATCATAGGTTTATTTGGATTGATCCAATTATCATCAAACAATGCATGGAATCGTGTACGCTTAGTGTAATCCGTTTTCACGTCCATAAAAATAAAAATTTCCCCCTCGTTTCCCATTCGTTTATCAGCTTCGATTATCCACTTTTGGAATGCAAACAAGTAATTTCGAATGAACTTGAGCTTTGCGAGTAAATGTCAGTCTTGGCCGCTGGGACATCAATTGGTCACGACTCGTATGGCATCACACGCGCGATGTGGAATCACTGGAGTGCAGTCAGTTGAGACAGTTCAGGCGGAATGCAAAGCTACCAAATATTCATCGTTTTTATTACAAATTTGAGTTTTTTGAACGCTCGGGTTCCAGCAGAAGTTGAAGCGTTCAATCAAAGAACGGAGGTTCAGTGCACGGTTTCATTTATACAAAACGTGATTGACGATTCACGGATTTTCATTGATGTTTCACCGATTGGCTCAGATCTCGTTGCTGATGTGCTACAACAACTGCATTTACTTGAAAAATGGTCGATTGTAGTCACATCCGTTGTGAATGGCAATCAACGCCTGGGAACTCTTGACTGCTCAGCGATAATCATTATGAATTCGTTTGTGACAAGTGTTTTCAAAGAAAAGCTAAAGTTTTTCTCGAGATCGAACGCATTTTCAACGATTTTATTGGTTATCAATCAGAATCTGACTGACAAAGAGTTAAAGATCATCTTATTTGCCTTCCAAGGGCTTGAGAACTCCCGCACGATGGTGCATCTTCTGGTGCATTTCGAAAAAGATAAATTCTGTTGGCTGAAACCCCATTTCGTTCTGGGCAATGATACAGTTTGTGATGAGCGATGCGGCGCTGAATCCTGGAGACCAAATGTTGTGGGCAATGTGGGAGACGTGGGGGAGAATGTCTTAAGAGTCGGCTCCCAAATTCAAGAGCCATTCGTCTACAACGCGAATATACCCAATCTGGGCATTGACGTGCTCCTGATCCAAGCCATCGCCAGAAAACTGAACGTAACTCCCGAGTTCAACCGGAGGAAGCAGATTGGAAATATAAACAAGGATCTTCTGCAGAGGTGATTGACCGCGCAGTGAACTTAACAACTCATTCTCGAAATCTACAATTTCAGAAAAATCGACATTTTTGTCGCTGGTTGGGATGCCTCTCATTCCCTGCCTTCGTCTCTGGCAATGACTCAGCCCTACCTCGAAGATGACATAACTTGGTGTTTGGTGAAAACAAAACCTTCAAAGCGCATCTACGATCTATTCGGTGTGTTGTCCATCCAGTCTTGGGCAGTCGAAGTGGTGGCCATTTTGGTCAACGGTGCGATGCTCTACTTCTTCCTGCGCCTGGATTTCCTCTTCAGAGATTATTGGTATTACGTCCTCATGAGTTTCTATTTGGCGATTGGAGCACCAACCGACTATGCACCCAAACGCAGTGTCGTCCGTTATGTGTACGGCATCAACTTGGTGGTGGGCTTCATTTGGAATGCCATTTTCTGCGCTTTGTTCATCAGCGTTATGAGCAAGAACCACGATGGAACAACTGTTACTTCACTTGAAGATCTCATCGATGACGATTACACTTTTGCTGGGAGCAAACTCACCTATTCGTTGCTCCACTTTGGTTCGGATGAGGTGGGTCAATAGGCTATCAGTTTTGGTGTGAGTCTAATTTGACTATCATTTCAGAGGAATCGACTGGCCATTCCACGATTCACTGCTTATCCCACCGTGGATCGAGCTCTCCACGAGTTGAACAGCAATTCGAGAATCGCAATCGCTTCGTCAAGACTGCAAGCTATGAACAGCCCTCTGGTAGACCAATCCAAATTCTTTTGCTTGGACAAATCGCGGAATATCTTCAATTATTCTGTGGCGATACTGATTCGAAGAGACAATCCGTATTTGCCGCGAATCAATCTGATAATTCAGGACCTTTTGGAGTTTGGTCTAATAGACAAATGGGAACGCGAGAGTCGAATCAATACTCGCCTCCGACAACTGTCGAATGGCATCCAAATTGTTAGTCGATTGGAGGCAACGACGACCAGCGAATCGGATGTGATTGGGGAATTCAATATCGCACTGTTTCTTCCGATTCCAGTCGGTTATGGGTTGGCGACTCTTGCATTCGTCCTGGAACTACTGAATTTGTATTACTTCCGTCCTGGGAATGCTGTTTGGCGCGTTCTGGACGGATTTTTATCACCTCAACGGCATTATAATCTGCGTGAGCCTGCTTTCTGAGAGAAGATGACTCATTGGAAACCAATGAGCTGTAATCACCAGCGAGGGATTCAAGCGAAATTCAATCAGCAAATTAAATGCGGACTCCATTAGACAAAATGAAAAAGGACGCTTCGATTCAACTGTTGGCTTAAACCTGGCAATCGCTGAGGGATTTCAAAACAAAATGTGTGTAATTTTTATTTTCGTGTGATTGCTTTTTAAATGCTCAAAATGCAGCCGATTTCGGACGGTGTGTGATGTAAGTGAATGAACGAACAAAAAACCGTTGGAATCCACTTCGAGGTTGAATGACTGAATGACTAGTTGTCTTATGAATGATCTGTCAATGGTTTGTAGTCGGTGGTGTTTTTTCCTGTTTTTTTTTTTTTTTTGTGAAGAAAGTGCAGAGAAACCAAACTGTTTGCGTTTCGTGTGTGACATGACAAGCATTGGACTAGCAGCTAGCAAGTCATTATAATCGGAATGTTGAATGATTAATGTTGCGCTTGAGATTGCATTTGCGAGCAACGCAAACGGATATTTCAATTGAAAAGTTATCCGAATCCGGATTTCGCATGTCATTTTGGTTGAAACGGTGACCGATTCGAGTCCCTCTTTCCATGATTTGATTGCTTTGCATGCCCACGTCGCAAATGA
Source organism: Lestremia cinerea (assembly GCA_027564135.1). Taxonomy (NCBI): domain Eukaryota; kingdom Metazoa; phylum Arthropoda; class Insecta; order Diptera; family Cecidomyiidae; genus Lestremia; species Lestremia cinerea. Next base: position 11,209 of record JANSTV010053894.1, read on the forward strand.
AATTTCGCCAATTCGATAAACGGCCATAAATTTTTGAACGAATGCTATTTGCATAATCGAGACACGATTCCAAATGAGCATGACATGCAATTTGTTGTATCCGACAGTGATTTCGCAGCGTCATTTGCTTGGGAATCGACCATCGAAAATGAACGCCCGCCATATTTCGATGTTTTTGTGCATTCTTCTCATTCGTTTCGAAGGCTACTCCGCCAGTAACATCGATTTGATTGAAGTGCCTGAACTGCAGCAGAATATATCGTCGATGACGTGCATTTTGAAATTTTGTGAAAAATATTTTCGTTCGGAGAAACAGGTGATTGGTTCTCTGGTCATCATCAATTTGCAGAACGCTTCCGAATTTCACTCGGAGTTCATTAGGCAGATGAACGAAGGCGCCGGCTACGAGTTGGGTGTCATGATCAAGGATGCCACGAAGAAGCATGGAAATCCTGTTCATGTAGTGGATAAGGCGAAGAATTATTTTGTGATTTTGAATCGAACCGAAGAAGTGCTGGATGCACTTGGCCAATGGTGAGTTGACCCTTACTCACTTCGGAAGGAGTCGTAATCATTCAAAGCTCCTCTCGGCAGGTACAAGCTTCCCACATGGAATCCCTTGGGCCAAGTCATTGCATTGTTCATCAACACATATGACGACGACGAGCTGAGTTCAAAAATACGTTACGTTTTCCAGGAATTTCTCAAGAAAAATATGATCAACGTGCATGCGATTGCTTATCGAAGTGATCGTAATATCGTCCAGATCTTCACGTGGTATCCGTACGAGGATGGCAACTGTGCGGACGACGTTTTGAAATTGCATATCATCGAGGAATGTGAGTATTCAGATGAGATGCCAGAAAATCCGATTCTCCGAGTTCTCGATGGGATTAAGCCAAAAGTACCATCAAACTTGCATGGCTGCCCGCTCAAAATCTCTGCCAGTGTCACGGAACCATACGTGTTTTACGAGGTGAACACCGGCCAATTCGTAAAGGGAACAGAAGTGTTGATGGCCCGCACTATTGCGGAAGCGATGAAAATGACCCCGGTATTTCATCGCATCAATGAGTCGCGAGAGACTCGAGTCATCAGTCGAAGCGAAGGAATTTACTCGACTTTATTGCAAAGGTAGGCCAAGTCTTTATTTTCAAACCACTCTTGAGACAGCGCATTCCAGGCAGACGGATATTCTCATCGGTGGGATCGACAACGATCCGAAAATCCAGAAAATCCTCTGGCCGAGCATACCGTACCTGCAGGACGATCAGACGTGGTGCGTGGCAACTGCACGCCCGCGAGAACTATGGCGGAATATCTTCAGCATTTACACATTCTACACATGGGTGGTGCTCGTACTGGTGATCATGTTTATTGCTTTAGTCATCTACTTGCTTATTCACATTGAATTCAAAGCGGAAAACTACATTTGGACGCTGCTAGTTGGGATGTCCGCTTCGCTCGGACTGTCCACCACTTACGAACCGTCACGCATCTCTATTCGAATGATGCTCCTCTTCTTCTTCATCTATGGCCTGGTGATGAGCACCTCGTTCAACAGTTTTTTGATAGCCATTTTGACGCGTCCACGATTCAAGCCCCAAATTGACTCTCTCGAACAGGCCATCGAGGCCGATATGGTTTTCAACGGCGGTGCTGTCGCTTTGGAGCACTACGATGGGAATTCACAGGTGCATTTCGTGCAAATTTTCAGACACAGTGGCCTATAGTTCATCCTTTATCGTTCCAGTTGGCTCAAATGGTCCGAGAGCATTTCCATCATTGCGATATAATCGACGAATGTCTTCAAAACTTGGAATTCGATGAGCACCTGGCCGTTGGGTTGTCGAGACTCCATGCCGAGAACAACCCAGTTATTTCAAAGACGGAACTCTATTGCTTCGCACGTGAAAATAACATTTACAGTTACTCGGTGGCAATGCCAATGAAAATCGACTTTCATCTGAGGCCAATCATCAATTTGATTATTCGACAGTTGTTTGAGTTTGGGCTGATCGAACGATGGGACAAATTGAGTCAGGCCATTGCAACGTCCTCAGCCAAAGTGAAGGTAGACACCGAAGGCAGCGGAAATCTTGTTGTTCTGACTGTGCCTCACATCATGGGCGACGTGCTGATTTTGATCAGTGGA